>PVIW01009421.1:0-44824 GCA_004026585.1 Noctilio leporinus
TGTTGATTTGCTGATGATTGCTATTCTGACAGGTGTGAGGTGGTATCTTAATGCAGTTTTAATTTGCATCTCTCTGATGACTAGCGATGTTGAGCATTCTTTCATATGCCTCTGGGCCCTTTGTATATCTTCCTCAGTGAGTTGTCTGTTCAGGTCCTTTGCCCATTTTTTTATTGGGCTGTCTGTCTCCCTGGTGTTGGTTTTTCTTCTTTTTTAAGGGTTGCATATAACATATATTTTTTCCGCGACGCTTTCCATAACATATCATTTATATAGCCATGCATTTCTATAAATAATGCAAAACTTTATGGCTTCTCTGAATGACACATTATATACCTACATATGAATATATATCTATATGTGCATATTTATGTTATTATACATGGATACATCTTCATAAATGGAAAAAGATACCACCAAAAATTTTACTTCCATAATCCTTCATCCTAAAAAGAATCAGGAGAAATTATTTCACAAGAGATAATTTAAAAAATATATATGATCACTTGAATAACTTGCAATAATACATTCTCTTAAGCCAAACAGGAGAATTTGAAGATTGAGGTAATATGACCCAGATCATAAAACACAAAACTGACTAGAGGGGTGATTTATCAGAATGACAGTTCAAATTAGGCTCCAATGGGTACAATAGCAATCCAGATTAATTAAATATTTATTGCCTATGAAGGGGTTTGTGTGATTTTTTGTAAGACATGAATTATTTCAATGAATATGTCCCATATTTATGAACTGCTGGATTGCTTCCATTTTGAAACAATTAAAAATACTGATACCCCTGTTGCAAATGTACATTGGTCTTTTTAAAAATTGAGGTATAATTAACATATATCATATTAGTTTCAGGCATACAACATAATGATTTGATATTTCTATATGCTATGAAGTGATTGCCATAGGTCTAATTAAAATTCATCACCACAGAGTTAGAATTTTTTCCTTCTCATTAGAAAGTTTAAGGTCTACTTACTCTTAGCAACTTTTATATTTACTTATTTTTTGACACCATTACAGATACCCCCATTTCCCTTGCTTTTCCCTCCTCTACCAAGCCCCCGGTCCCCACTTGCCCTTCACCACATTGTTGTCTGTGGCCATGGGCTATGAATATATGCATATATGTTCTTAGGCTAATTTCTTCTACTCCTTTTCCCACCACCCTTCCCTCTGAAATGTCTGTCTGTTCTATATACCCATGCCTCTGGTTCTATTTTGTTCATCAGTTTATTTTGTTTATTGGATTCACATAGAAATGACATGATATGCCATTTGTCTTTTCATGACTGGCTTATTTCACTTAGCATAATAATCTCCAGGTCCATTCATGCTATCACAAAGGGTAAGAGTTCCTTCTTTTTTATAGCCAAGTTGTATTCCATTGTGTAAATGTACCTCTGCTTTTTTTCCCACTCATTTGCTGATGGATACTTGGGCTATTTCAAGATCATGGCTATTGTAAATAATGCTGTTCAGAACGTAGGAGTGCATAAATTCTTCTGATTGGTGATTCAGGATTCTTAGGATATGTTTTCAAAAGTGAAATAACTGGGTGAAACAGCAGTTCCTTTTTTATTATTATTAGGAAACTCCAAACGATCTCCATAGTGGTTTCACCAGTCTGGATTCCCACTAATAGTACATGAGGGTGCCCTTTTCCCCACATCCTGGCTAACATTTGTTGTTTGTGGATTTATTGGTGATAGACATTTTGGCAGGTGTAAGGTGACATTTCATTGTAATTTTAATTTGCATCTCTTTGATGATTAGTGATGTCGAGCTTTTTTTTTCATGTCTTTTAGTTGTCTGTATGTCCTCTGGAAAAGTGGAAGCATATACTGTATTCCTAGATTGAAAGAACAAATATTATAATATCCATTCTACTTAAAGCAAACTATAAATTCAATATAATTCTTATTAAAATACCAATGACATATTTCAAAGATCTAGAACAAATATCCCAAAAACTTAATAAAATCAAAAAAAGACTCTAAATGGTATCAACAATCTTAAGAAAGAAAACAAAGCTGAAGGTTTCACAGTATCTGAAATCAAACTATACCACAAGGCCATTGTAATCAAACAGCTTGCTACTGGCATAAGAACAGGCATATAGATCAATGGAACAGAACAGAGAGCCCAGAAATCAACCCACATCAATATGGTTAATTAATATTTGACATAGGAGGCAAGAGCATACAGTGGAGTAAAGATAGTCTTTTCAATAAATTACATTAGGGAAATTGGACAGGTACATATGAAAAAATAAAACTAGATCACTAACACCATATACAAGAATAAATTCAAAATGGATTAAAGACTTAAATGTAAGTTGCAAAACCATAAAAATCCTAGAAGAAAATATAGGCAGTAAAGTTTCAGATATCTTGCACAGCAATATTTTTGCTGATACATCTTCTAGGGCCAGAGATACCCAGGGAAAAAAAAAAAAAAACCATTGAAACTACCTCAAAATTAAAAACCTTCTGTACCATGAAAGAAACCATCAACAAAATAAAAAGGGAACCCAACTGTATGGGAGAACATATTTGCCAATGATAGATCTGATAAGCAGTACATTTTCAAAATATATAAAGAAATTATATAACTGAACATCAGGAAGACAAATGATCCAACTGAAAAATGGGCAAAGGACTTAAATAGACACTTTTCCAAAGAGGACATACAGATGGCCCATAGACATATGAAAAATGCTCAACATCATTAATCATCAGAGAGATGCAAATTAAAACCACAATGAGATATTATCTCCGCTTGTCAGAATGGCTATCATCAATAAATCAACTAATAGCAAGTGCTTGTGAGAGTGTGGAGAAAAGGGAATGCAGAATGGTGCAGCCACTGTAGACAATAATATAGATTTTCCTCCAAAAGTAAGAAATGGAACTACCTTAGGACCCAGGAATCCCACTTCAGGGAATATATCCTAAGAATCCTAAAATACCAACCAGAAAGAATATACGCACCCTTATAACAGTGTTATTTACAACAGCCAAGATTTTTAAATAGCCTGAATGCCCATCAATAGGTGAGTGGAAAACTACACAGCCATAAAAAAGAAACTTACTTTTTGTGATAGCATGGGTGGATCTGAATATTATTATACTAAGCGAAATAACCCACTCAGTTAAAGACAAATACTATAAGATCTCACTTGTATGTGGAATCTAATGAAACAAAAATAAACTGACAAAGTAGAACCAGAGGCATGGATACATGAACTAAGTTGTCAGAGGGGTGGGAGGAGAGGAGGACTGGATAACAGATAGTGAAGGGATTAGCCAAAAGGAAACACACACACACACACACACACACACACACACACACACACAACTAGTGTCCAATAACATAGACAGGAGTGTGATGATGGACTGAGGAAAGAGGTGAGAGGGTTAGGTGGAGGTGGGCAAAAAGGGAGAAAAAGCGGACAAGAAAATGTAGCGGTAGAAGCAGACTCACAGCCTTGTCAGAACTCCAACTCTTGCTACTGGAACCCACAATTTGGAAGAACATTTTCTCTCAATGAATGCTTTAAAAATTTTAGTTAATATTTATTGTATTTTTTCCATTACCATTTAGTCCCCTTATATCCTTCTCTCTCCAGCAATCACCACACCGTTGTCCATATCCTCCAATCCCCCTTTTTATCGTGTGCTCAATTCCTCCACCACTTCAACTCCACCTTCCACTAGCTGTCATTCTGCTCTCCGTCTATGAGTCTGTCCACCATTTTTCTTGTTAGTTCAATTTGTTCATTAGGTTCCACATGTAAGTGAAGTTATATGATATTTGTCTTTCTCTGACTGGCATATTTCACTTAGCATAATAATTTCCAGGTTCATCCATGATGTTGCAAAGGGTTCCTTCTTTTTTTTACAGCCAAGTACTATTCCATTACGTAATGTACCATGGCTTTTTTGTCCACTCATCTACTGAGAGGCACTTGGGCCAGATTTTGGCTACTGTAAATAATGCTGTTTTGAACATAGGGGTGCACATATTCTTTAAAATTCGTGTTTCAGATTCTTAGGATATATTCCCCAAAGTGAAATCACTGGGTCAAAAAAAGTTACCTTTTTTAATTTTGGAGGAAACTCCATACTGTTTCCCACAGTGACTGCACAAATCTACACTCATCCACATATCAGATGTTATCTTCTCCCCAAAGAAACCCCAAAATATTAATTCCAAAGAACACATGCATCCCTATGTTCATTGTAGCAGTATTAAGTAGCCGAGATATGGGAGCAACCCATGTGCCCATGGATAGACATGGAATCAAATGTGGTACATGGATACATTGAAATATTACTCAGTCATAAAGAAAAGAATTAAATCTTCTAATTTCCAACAACATGGATGAACCTAGAGGGTGTTATGCTAAGTGAAATAAGTCAGTCAGAGAAAGCAAATCCCATATGATTTCATGTGGGCTCTAAAGAAAAAAATAAACAAGTAAACACAACAAAAACAGAAGCATACAAAGAACAGATTGATGGTAGCCATAAGAGAGAGGATATTGGGGGCTGGGTGAAAAAGGTGGAGGGATTAAGAAGTACAGGTTGCTATTTATAAAATAATTATGAGGATGTACAGTACAGCATAGGGAATATAGTCAATAATACTGTAATAATTATGTTCCATGCCATTTGGGTACTTTAACTATCAGAGAAACCACTTTGTAAAGCATATGATTCTCTGTCCACTATGCTATACATCTACATCTAATATAAAATAATATTGAATGTAAATTATAAATTAAAAAATTATGTGTTATGAAAAATAATGGGTGAGTAGATAAACAAAATGTGGTATATACATGCAAGGGGATACTATTAGCCTTAAAAAAGGAATTTTCTAGAGGCAGGTGAAAGGTGGCCACACATTGATGTTTCTCTCCCTCTCTCTTCACCTCTCTCTAAAAATAACAAATAAAATCTTAAAAAAAAAAAAAAAAAGGAATTCTGATACATGCTACAACATAGATGAAACCTGGAAACATTATACTTAGTGAAATAAGCCAGACCCAAAAGGACAAATATTGTATGATTCCATGTATACGACATGCTAAGTTCATAGACACACAAAGTATAATGGTTATAATGGGCTGAAGGGAAGGGTAATGGGTAGTTCTTGTTTGATGGGTATAGAATTTCAGTTTAGGTTGATAAAAAGCTGAAGATGGATACTAGCGATGGTTGTAAAACAATTTAGTTGTACTTAATGTCATTGAATTTTACACTTTTGATTAAAATAATAAATTTTATTATATATATTTTACTATAATAAAAGTTAAGAAAAAAGTATTCAGGGCTGGCTTGGTGCCAATTCATCCCCAAATATACTCATGGAGACACCAAGAAATAGGAGTCTTTTTGTCCAACTGGCAAGCAACTATCTTCCCCTCATCCCAAGAGAAGGGAGAACTTGCTTCCATGCCTCATGCCATGGTGGAGGGTAGGCCTTTTTTTTTTTTTTTTTTTTTTTGGTAAGGAAGACTGCGTATATCTTACAGTGGTTATTCTTCCCCTGCCAGAACCCTAAAAGGGCATTTTTCAGGTTACCACCATATAAAATATGAAGGGATTCAGGCCAAATAAATAAAATGCATCAAAATTGGAAAGGAGGAAGTAAACTGTCATTGTTTGCAGATGGTATTGTAGCATATATAGAAAACCCTATAAACTCCACCAAAAATCTACTCAACTTAATGAGTGAATTTGGCATAACAGCAGTATATAAAGTCAATATTCAGTAATCAAAGGTACTTTTGTATGCCAACAATGAAGTATCAAACAGAAACTAGGGGGGAAATCCCATTTACTATAGCAACAAGAAAAATAAAGTACCCAGGAATAAAATTAACCAAGGAGATAAAAGGCTTGTACTTAGAAAACTACAGAACACTGAAGAAAGAAATTAAGACACATGTAAATGGAAGCATATACCATGTTCAGGGATGGGAAAGTAATTTATAGATTCAACGCAATCCCTATGAAAATAACAATGGCATATTTCACAGATATAGAACAAACATTTAAAAAATTTATATGAAATCATAAATGACCTCGAATAGCCTCAGCAATTTTGAGAAAGAAGAACAAAATAGGAGAGATCACAATACTTGATATCAAAGTATATTGTAAGGCCATTGTAATGGCACTGGCATAAGAAAAGACACAGATCAATGGAATATAATAGAGATCCCAGAAATAAACCGAAGTCTCTATGGTCAATTAATATTTAATAGAGGCAGCAGAAACATAAAATGGAGCAAAAATAGCCTCTTCAATAAATGGTCTTGGGACATCTTGACAGGTGCATGCAAAAAAAATAAAACTAGACCACCACATTACACCATACACCAGAATAAATTCAAGATGGATAAAAGATTTAAATATTAGCCATGACACCATAAAAGTCATGGGGGAAAATAGGCAGTAAAATTTCAGATATCCAACACAGACAGCAACAATTTTCACCGATATATCTTCTAGAACAAAGGAAAGAATAAACAGATGCAACTACATCAAATTATAAAGCTTCTACATGGCTAAAGAAAACACCAGTAAAATTAAAAGGGAACCAACCTTATGGGAAAACATATTTGCCAATGACACGTTAGACAAGAGTTTGAACTCCAAAATATATAAACAACTAATATGACTTGACACCAGAAAGACAGACAACCAAATTTTTAAAAATGGGCAAAGGATTAAACACAATTCTCCAAAGAGGACATATGAAAGGGCCATAGAAATATGAAAGGATGCCCATTACCAGCCATCAGAGATGCAAATTAAAACCACAATGAGAAATCTTTTCACGCTGGCCAGAATGGTTATCATTAGCAAATCAACAAATGACAAGTGCTGAAGAGGCGGCAGAGAAAAGGGAACCCTAGTGTACTGTTGGTGGGAATGTAGACTGGTGTAGTCACTATGGAAAACAGTATGGAATTTCCCCAAAAAACTAGAAATGGAACTGCCTTCTGACCCAGTGATTTCACTGCTGGGATTATGCCTAAAGAATCCTCAAACACCAATTCAAAAGAACATATGCAACCCTATGTTCACAGCAGCATTAATTATCATAGCTAAGTGCTGGGAACAACCTAAGTGCCCATAAGTGAATGAATGGGTCAAAAAAAAAACCCAACCAAACAAACAAAAGCTGTGGTACATTTACACAATGGAAGACTCTGCAGCAGAAAGAACTCCTACCCTTTGCAACCATATGGATGGGAATGGAGAGTACTTTGCTTAGTGAAATAAGCCAGGTGGTGAAAGGCAAATACCATATGATCTCACCTATAAGTAGAACCTAATGAACAAATGAGCAAAATATAACCAGATACATGGAAATAAGGAAGGAATTAACAGCAACCAGAGGGGTGGGGGAAGGGGGAAAAGAGGGCAAAGAGGTGTAGGGTATAGTCAAGGAACAAGAATAAAGGTCCCATGGACATGGACAACAGGGTGAGGATCGAATGTGGGAGTAGGGGTGCAGGTAGGGGAGAGCAATGAGGGGACAATTGGGACAACTAACTGAACAATAAAATTAAATTAATTTAAAAATATGAAGGGATTTTTAAAGCTAATGGCAATGGAAGTGTGAGATCTCTTAAAATGGTGGCCCCTAAGAGTTTCTCACTCCTAAGCTAGTTTTCATAAACCTTTAGCAATTCATCAAAATTATCATGTAACTGTTTGTACCAGGTTATGCCTACAGCAGCTTCTGTTCCAGGTAAGCAGATCTCGACTGTCTCTGGATTTGCCTGCCTCTCCAGATTTCAAGTGTTGCAATTTGCTCAGGAACTTCAGTTCTCAAGATAAAGGTCATGGACTTTCAGCTTGTCCAGATTTTTCTCATTGTAAGGAGTGATAACTTCCATGCTGCTTACATGTTTTAGCTAAAACTAGAAGTCCAATCAAGTTTTTGAATGCTGGAGAATTGAATATTATTAAATGCAAACCAAATCACAAAAATACTTTCATTGCTTCAATGTTTAAATGCTGACAGAAAGGATACCAGATGTCTGGACAGGATTATGCAAAAATTCAGACATTGGCAGGACCACCCACAGATTCTATAAAATCCTCTAGACTTTGTTTCAACTTTGAATACATGGTTTGGACTTTTGCAATCCATCAAAATTTGCATTTGTATAATCTCTACCCAAATCAGGGCATTTTCTTCATTAACCCAACTCAATAAATAAATGTATGCAAAAGTTTTTATATTGTTTCTGTTTTATCTGAATGGCATTTTACTTGCAATAGTTTTCTAAGCAATACTCATGAGAAAAACTTTTCACAAGCAAAAGGACCTATTTTTCTTCATTGTATTAGTTGTATCTTGCTCTAGGTTGTAAAATAGTAAGGCACTTTAAATTTTAATAATTTCTGTAATAAAAGAGCTATTGAATTTTATATTATTGCAGTATTTTACCCTTTAAAATTAATTTGCAGTTTTAGAGTTAGAAAATACTCCTAGTATGTTTGGTTAATATTTTGTAAAGAAAAGTTGATGGTGATGAAAATGATTATGATGATACAGCATGGACAACAATTACAACTTCTGCTGTGATTATTTTATTTTCATTTAAATCTTTTAATCAGAAGATTTGTAACTTTGTATCTGACATTCCATAATTTTTTATATTAAATGTTTTACATTGCCATTTCAAAAGGTCTTTTTTTTCTAATGTAATCTGTTGATTCTATTTGATACACTCTTCATTTTAGTTACTGTATTCTTCATTTCAATTTGGTCCTTTTTTATGGTTTCTATCTCTGTGTAAATTTTCATTGATTTGTTCTTCCTGTAAATTCATTGGGCATCCATATAATGTTTTGAACTCTACACCTAGTAGATTGTTTGTCCTTATTTTGTGTAGTTCTTTTTCTTATATTGTTCATTTGGGACATTTCTATTTCCTCATTCTGGCTACCTCTGTTTCTGTCAGGTAGACCTTCTGTCCCCCTGCTTGAAAAGGGTGGCCTTATATAGTAGGTGTTTTGCTGGTGGGGCGATTTGGAGGCCACCTGGCTGTGAAGACTGGCCTAGCTATTGTGCAAGAGCTCACCCCAGGAATCAAAATTCATTTTAGCATGGCTCTGGTACCTGCTGAGTTCACACTTTGGGTGTGTTGTGGTGCTAATTGGGTGGTGCTCTGATGTGGTTTGAAGCTGTCCATTAGGTGTGCTGGCTCTGGGACCTCATGAGAGCACTTTCTGTGCAGACACTGATCAGTTGCTACCTGTGACTAACCAGGGAGACACTTGGTAGGAGCCACAGTGATCTAGGGTTTTTAGCTGCCTATGTTGTGAATAAAGGCCAAATGCTACAAATGCCAGATTTGGGGTCATGTAGTAAGAAGCACTGAGCATGCCAAGGCCAGATACTGCCTGTTTGGGATTTTTAGACCTTTGAGAGATTTTAGGAAAATCCAAAGCATCCTAGGTCAGCAGCTTGTGAGGAACAACCATAGAAAGAGGTTTGGGCTAGTGGGCAAGTTGAGTAGGGTGAAGTCTCATGAAATCACCATGATGGGAAGTACAGTGTTAGACAAATTGATGGAGATTCAGATATGGCACCTACCTGAGCCGGCCTGCTATTTGTGGGGAGAGCTCAACAAAGGAACAGTGGTACCTGCCAGCACTTCTATCTGGGTCAGCACTAGTCCTTTAACCCTAAGCCTGAATACAGATAATTCTGTTTCCACCCTTTACATCCCTGGCAATTTTTGATCTGCTGCATCAGTCTTCAAGCTTAGAACAATCGAGTCCATCAAGGAGGAAGAGAGTGCATGGTCCTTTAATAGGGCACCCTTAAGAGGGCTACAGCAGCCCTCCATCTCACCCAGACAGAATCCCTGGCTTTCATAGCCACATGTCATGGGAACTCTTTCTGATACTGGTGGTCTAGGCCAGGGAGTGTGATGTGAGGATGGGATCTCTCACTGCTTAATGGAGACCTCTGCAGCCAAGCTATGCCTCTTGTCTCAACTGCCACATGGGTGTAGGACCAACCAGCCCATTTTGTTCTCCACCCTTCTGACCAATCTCAACATGGTTTCTTCATATACTTAGGAGTGATGCTCAGCTAGTCTTCAGGTGGTTTTCAAAGGTGATTGTTCTGTAATTTAGTTGTAATTTTGATGTGGTCATGGCATGCACAGCATTTACTTACTTGACCTTCTTCATCTTCCACATTGTTGCCAGGACATTTTCCCTTGCTTAAAATCCATTCCATCAATTTCAGGATAAAATGCAAACTTCTTAGCAAGGCAACTAGGCCTTTCATTATGTAGCTTCTGCCGTCTGCTTAACCTTTAACATGCCGTTTTTTCTCATAAGTTTCCACAAAGGTAGCATTACACATGCAGTTTCCTCTCATTTGAAATGCTTATCTCACACTCTGGAGTTCTTACTCTTTCAAATCCTGGTTCAGGTGTCACTGCCTCTGGAAAGCATTATCTCATATTTCCAAGTTTCCTGGGTTAGATTCAATTTGCTTTCTTTATCTTGTGCAACCTTCACATTCTTGAACTGCAGCATAGTCACAAATTACCTATTTGCCTGTTAAAACTAATTTACATACTGTGACAAGTAATTTGCTTACTCATCTGCTACTCCTTGAATTCCCCTTCATGGCTTCTTTAAGGCCCATCTTCTTAAAACTCCCAGCTATGCAGTATCTGCCCCAAAGCTTGGATTAAAAAAAAAAAAAAAAAAAAAAAAATTTCCAAAATCTGTTTTCCTAAAACTGTCTGACACTATAGAACATGAAGTAAGAATAATATTTTTTATATCATGAAACTATTAAGGTGCCTTTCAATATCTTGGCACAGGTGTTAAGGTTCATTCAACTTCTTTTGACAGTTCCTCTCTTGCTAATTTAAATCTATCTGTATGTCTATATCTATTTAAAACTATATATATTAATAGCTTTAATCTTGAAATAATTATTTTTTCCACTTAATATATCTAAGATGAAAGCTCACAGTGTAAGGCAGGTATATTTTTACAATAAATAACTTCAGAGAAAAGTATTCTGACAATAGAAATAAATATTGGGTAGAAAATGCCCAACTCATAGCAACTACTAGAACAAAGGAAGAAAACAAACTTTTATTTCTATTTTTAAATGACATCCATGCAGTTTGACATCAGGTCAAGAAAAAGGACAAACCCCAGAAACTTGAGAGGTAGTTTACAGTTTTTATGTTTTATTTGGTCCTTCTCTTTAAAAATGTATTTCTTAATCACATCTTTTATATGCTATTAAAATGTTATTTTTAAGTGTTGCCAGTTTATAGTTTAAGTGAGAAATCCAGCATACACACCCTACCCCTTGGCCCAGATGCTACTGACAATTACATGTGATAACTAGTTTACCCTGCTGTAGAGATAAAAATAATCTTACAACTGCCCAAAGTCAATGCTCCTGTTGGGAATTCATTTCAGATTTAAAAAGTGACAGACATGAACACTTTCCACTTTCCTCATTACCTATTAGTCAAGATTTATCCTTGGAATTTAATATCTGACTAAAATATAGAAAGGTTTTTATGCATCCATTTACATTTATTCCATCACTCTCATGTATTCCGATAAGCTTTGGTTTAAGGCTTTCACACATGTATGTCTACTTTCTAGGGGCTTTCTTCAATATGAATTTTATAATGGTTAGTAAGAGATGACCTGTGGTTGAAAAGTTTCCCACATGTACTACATTCATAAGGTTTCTCTCCAGTATGAATTCTCTGATGGGCTATACGTGATGAGCTTTGTCTAAAAGTCTTCCCACATGTATTACATTTAAAGGGTTTCTCTCCTGTGTGAATCCTCCGATGTTGAATAAGGGCTGAACTTTGGCCAAAAGATATCCCACATTCCTCACATCGATATGGTTTCTCTCCAGTATGAATCCTCTGATGATTACTAAGGGATGAATTACACCTGAACGTTTTCCCACACTCATTACATTTATAGGGTCTTTCTCCAGTATGCATTCTCTGATGTTGAATGAGAGCTGAACTTTGTCTGAAGGCTTTCCCACACACTTTACATTTACATGGTTTCTCTCCAGTATGAATTCTTTCATGAATAATAAGTGTTGAGTGGGAACTTAAGGCTTTACCACATTCATTACAATTATAAAACTTCTCACCAGTATGAATTATCCGGTGTCTATTAAGTCGTGAAATAGAGGTGAAGCCTTTTCCACATTCATTACATCTATAGGGCTTTTCTCCAGTGTGAATTCTTTCATGTTGAATAAGAGATGCACTTTGACTAAAGGCTCTCCCACATTCACTACATTTAAAGGGCTTCTCTCCCGTGTGAATTCTCTGATGATAACGAAGGGACGAGCTAGACTTAAAGGTGTTGCCACATTCATTACATAAATAGGACTTCTTTCTGGAATGAATTCTCTGACACCCAGGAAGAGATGTGCTGCAACTAGATGATTTCCTACCTGGATTATACTTATAGGGGTTTTCTCTAGCATGGATTTTTTGATGTATAAAAAGGCCTGACCTTCGACTGAAAGATTTACCACATTCTTTACATCTGTAGGATTTCTCCACAGTATGTGTTCTTAGATGTTTATAAAGGGATGTACTAAGAGTAAAGGCTTTTCCACATTCTTTACATACATAGGGTTTCTCTCCAGTATGGGTTATTTGATGTTGAATAAGAGCTGAACTTTGGTTAAAGGCTTTAGAACAGTCTTTACATTTAAATAACTTCTCTCCACTATGGTTTTTCTCATGTTTACGAAGGGATGAGGTGTTAATAAATGTTTTCTCACATATACTACATTTATAGCGTTTCTCTGTTGTGTTGCTTTTTGGTTGATTATTAAGTAAATGTAAATTCTGTTTGAAGCTATTTCCTTGCATTTCACATTTTGGTGGTGTTTTTTCACTGGGAACCATCTGCTGCCTAATAAGGACTGACTTTGGGCTGAAGTCTTGGCCAAATTCAGTACTGTTATGTCTTTTAGCTATAGTAAAAATGTTTTTCTGGGTGACTGAAAGTATCTGAACACTCTCCCTTTTCTTCTGTTTTCTCTCTAGTCCGTTTTCATATATGCAGGGATTTTCTGACTTGAAGTCCCAGGGTCCATTTCTTTTGGATCTTTTCATTATCAGCTTCTGAAATGAAGAATCTTGCGTTTGAGTTGATTTTGTGGTTTTATGACTGCTCTTCCATCCTGGAGGGGGAAAAAAAAACCAAGATGTTTCATATTACACAGCCTTTGGCTACAGGGACAATATGTATAGAATAAATATTTATATTTAAATAAGATCTTGGTATCTGCCCCCCAATAAACAGTTAAAGAAAAATTTTAGGAAATTAAAGCAGGATAGAGAAATAATCAATGAGAGCTGTATAATAGGGTAAAAAATAATAATAAATTATTTTTAGAGTGACCAAGAGAACTGATAAATGGAGAACAGAAAAGCATGAATTGAGTAAGATAGTTTGGGGTCAGAGGTCAAAGCCCAGGATCTTCATGGCATTTTTCTTCTTTATATAAGCATTCCTAACCTGCAAAATCTTCCTACATTTCCCTCATGCCAAATACCTTTATTTCCTTTAGATTCAGTTCAAAAACTCTTTTGAGTCTTTTCTTGAATCTGAATTTCTGTGGTTCATTTCCTTTTAAAACACCTACCAGTGTTTTAAAAACATTAATTTAAATATATATTATTTTCCTTCTCTCTTGTAAGGATTCTTCACAAGAAGATTAGTATGCCCTATTTACTTCTAGATCTTCCTGATGACATCTAAAATATATACAAAATGTTTCATTGGTGTTTCTTAATTACTTACATATTCCAAGTTTGAAAATGTTAAATAGTCTCAATTATTTTTACATAACTTCATACACACACACGTGATTCAAACACTTGCAGAAGTTGTCTTATAAATCAGTGCATTACATGGTGATAGGAGGGTTTCAGGGCCAAACAGGAAGGCATTATTGAATTAATCTACAAAGGGGTCACAGGTAGACATGAAGCCAGAAGTCAGAGCTAGAAAGCAGGTTTGCTCATGCATTAAGCATGAGACTGCAAACAAAGAGGAAGAGTCAAACATCAAGAATAAGATAGGCATGGCTCCAGCCAGTGTACCTCAGTTGGCTGTACACTGTCCTGCAAACCAAAAGGTAGTTGGTTTGATTCCCAGTCAGGGCATGTGCCTGGGTTGCAGGTTCAACCCCGAATCAGTGTATGTGGATTGATGTTTCTCTCTCTCTTTCTCCCTCCCTTTTAAAATATATATAAAATCTCTCTAAAAAAAAAAGGCTGATTTCAATAAATATTAAAATTAAATGAGAACACAATTAAATACTAAATTTTGCCAGGGGAATGGTTGTACACATAGTGTGGCATTTCCTCCTGAACTAGAGGTAACCATTTAAAGGGCTCCTTTTCAGATTTAATCAACTTAAGATGAGGTTATTAAGATGGGTCCAGGTCCTGGCTGGTGGCACAGTGGATGAGGTGCAGGCCTGTGAACCCAAAGGCTGCTGGTTCAACTTCTTGGCCAGGGCACATAACCAGGTTGCAAGCCAGGTCTCCAGCCAGATCCGTAGGTGGAGGCAGGTGAAAGGCAACCATAACTGTTGTCTCTCTCCCTCTCTCCCCACACCTCTCTCTAAAAATAATAAATAAAATGTTAAAAATAAATAAAAGAGATGGGTCCTAATCCAGTATGACTGGTGTTCTTATAAAAAAGAAAACATTGGACACAGGCATACAAAGAAAGACCATGTAAAGACACACCTGAGGAACACCAAGTGACAACACAAGCAGACAGGAGTGATGAAACTGCAAGCCAAGGAAAAAGGACTGCTGGCCACCACCAGAAGCTGGGAAGGGAAAAGGATTCTACCCATGTTCCCTCAGAGGGAACATGATCCTGACAATACCTTGATTTAAGACTTCTAGACCCCAGAACTGAGAAACAATGAGTTTCTGTTGTCTTAAACTATTACAGTTTGAGGTACTTTATTACAGGAGGCTGAGTACATTAATACAAACTCTACGTCTCTTCCACTGGTATATGGTAAAGTAAATCCCAAATATTATTTCATTTCATCCATATTTCAGACCACATTTCTGAAAAATAAGAGCTCTATCTGTAAACATAAACACTCATATTATGGCCACCAAAATCAACAATATTGTTTCATGTTATTTTTGCCCATAAGATATTAAAGTTCTGCACCCAATTCCAATGTGTATGTTAGGGATGTGGGAGGCAGTCCCCACACCAACACCAAGCAATTCTCAGACACCAGCTGAGTGTCCTATAATTCCACTCAATTCTAACACTGTCTACCTGAGACAACATGAAATCCACAGGTTAAGGACTACAAGACTAGGCACCCACCCACTTCAGGTACCTGTGAAAAGCCCAATTTATCATCTGATCAACTAGTGTAAACCGAAGGTTCCCACAACTCCCTCTTTGGATTCAACAGATTCCTTAGAGCAGCTCATGGACCTCAGAAAAACATGTTACTCACTAGACCTCCAGATTATTATAAAAATATATACCTCAACAACAGTCAGATGGAAGAGTGAATAGGGCAAGGGTATAAGGAAATGGTACAAAGCTTCTACGTCCTCTCCAAGCATATCAATCTCTAAGAAGCTCCAGGTGTTCAGCAACCCAAATCAATGAAGTAAGAACTAGTTCCTCAAAGAGATAAAGATTGATAAAGCTTTAATCAAACTCATCAAGAAAAAGATGCAAATAAAGTCACAAAGGAAAGTAACACCACAGATTGTAAGAAAATATGAATAACTACTTGTCAACAAATTGAACAATCTTGATAGGATGTATAAATTCCTATAGTATATGGTATAAGAAGGTGGTCTAGTTTTATTTCCTTGCATTTATATGTCCAATTTTCCAAGCACCATTTTTGAATAGACTTTCTTTACCCTATTGTATATTCTTGCCTCCTTTGTCAAGTATTCTTTGACCATATAGGTGTGGGTTTATTTCTAGGCTCTCTATTCTGTTCCATTGATCTCTATGTGTTTTATCCCATTACCAAGCTTTTCATGATTTTAGCCCTGTAGTATAGTCTGATGTCCGGTGGTGTGATTCCTCCAACTTTGTTCTTCTTTCTCATGATTGTTGTGGCTATTCAGTCTTTTCTGGTTCCATGTAAATTTTGGGATTATTTGTCCTAGTTCTAAAAAATATGCCATTGGTATCTTGATAGGAATTGTATTGACTCTATAGATTGCTTTGGGTAGATATTTTAACAATGTTAATTCTTCCTATCCATGAGCATGTTATATATTTCCATTTATTTATATCTTCTTCAGTGTCTTATAAATTTCTGAAAACAGGTATTTAGCTCCTTTGCTAAGTTCATTCCTACGTATTTTATTATTTTTGAAGCAATTGTGAATGAAACTGTTTTCTTAATTTCCCTTTTTGGGTACTAATTTTGTATCCTGTTACTTTACTGAATGCATTTATCGGTTCTAGTAGTTTCATGGTGGAATCTTTATGATTCTTTATATACAGTATTATGCCATGTGCAGATAATAAGTTTTACCTTTTTCTTTCCAATTCATATGCCTTTTATTTCTTCTTGTCTAACTGCTGTGGCTAGGACCTCTAGTACTATGTTGAATAAAACTGGTAAAAGTAGACATCCTGTCTTGTTCATGATCTTAAGAAGAATGCTTTTCAGTTGCCCACTAAGATGATGTTGGCTATGAGTTTGTCATATATAGTCTTTAATACATTAAGATATATTCCCTTTATTTCCACTTTGCTGAATTATTATCATAAATGGGTATTCAACCCTGGCTGTTGTGGCTCAGTGGATTGGCACCAGACTGTGAAGACAAAGGTTGATGGTTCAATTCCCAAGCCAGGTCTCCAGCCAGGTCCTTAGCTGGAGGCAGGTGAAAGGCAATCACATTGATGCTTCTTTCCCTGTCTTCCTCCCTCCCTGCCCTTCACTCTAAAAATAATAAAATCTTAATAAATAAATAAATAGGTACTCAATTTTATCAAATGATTTTTCTGCATGTATTGATCATACAAGGGCAGACACTCCCCCAAAATATATTTATTTTTAAAAATGTGTATTTATTCATACATGTTTAAACTTGAGTCACCTTCAAAGCACTTTCCATCTGATGCAATACATCTATCAAGACTTTTTTCCATTACTCAAAACAGTTTTTGAACTCATCAATTTGATGTCTTTTAGTGCCTCTGTCATTTTTTGTTTTACCTCTTCTACATCAGCAAAACACTTCCCTTTGAGGATGTTTTTCATCCAGGGAAACAAAAAGAAGTTGCTTAGGGCAAGGCTAGGTGAATAGAGAGGATGAGGCATGAGGGTCATGTTTTTAGGTGCACTTGTAAATCACCCATCATGAATGGGCAGATGCACTAAGTCTTCAAAATAAATAAATAAATAAATAAATAAATAAATAAAGTCCACTGAAGCCAAACTCAGCCTCTCACAATGCCAGTTGGTACTCTTAATACAGATGGGAAGCCTGAACTTGTTACAAGGGGCCCACATTTCAGAAGGTAATTCTGTTTATTTTTTGGTGGGGGATCCACTCTCATACAAGTATACACTCAAAATGAGTTAAAAAGACTTAACTCCTAGAAGAAAAGACGGGTGGTAAAATCTGGAAAATTTCTCAGCATTATTTTTATGATATAAAATATCAGAAAAGGAAAGACAAGGAAAACAGTAGGAAAAATAAACAAATGAGACTAAAAAGTTTTGCACTTCCAACAAAATGAAAAGATAACCCATTATTGTAGAACATATTCACCAATATATTCTGATAAAGGATTAATATCCAAAATTTATAAAGAACTTATAAAACTCAACACCAAAAAGCAAACCAATTAAAAAATGGGTAGCACACCTTAATAGAGCCAATAGGTACATGAAAAGAAGCTCAACATCACTAATCATCAAAGAAATGTAAGTTAAAACCACAATGAGGTATCAACTCATACCTCTCAAAGTGGCTATCATCACATCGGCAAGTTAGTGCTAGCAAGGATATGAAGAAAACGGAACCCTCGTGCACTATTGGTGGGAATGCAGACTGATGCAGCCACTGTGGGAAGCAGTATTGAGTTTCCTCAAAAAATTAAGAATGGAGCTGCCTTGTGATTCCACTTCTGAGTATATATCCAAAGAAACCCAAAAACACTAATTTGAAAGAACAGATGCACCCCTATGCTCATTAAATTATTTTTAATAGCCAAGCTACGGAAGCAACCCAAGTGCCCATCAACAGATGAATAAGGAAATTGTGCATATATAGTACAATGAATACTCAGCAAAAAAAAAAAAAAGAGTTGGGGGGAGGCATGAAATCTTACAATTTGTAATAGCCATGGATGAACCTTGATGGTATTATGCTAAGTGAAATGTCCATTAGAGAAAGATAAATACCACATGATTTCACTTACATATGGAATCCAAAGAATATGATAAACAAAACAGTAAGAGACTCAGTTACAGAGAACAGACTGATGGTTGCCAGAAAGATTGGGGGTTGGGGGACAGGTTAAAAAATATGAAGGGATTGAGAAGTACACATTGGTGGTTACAGAACAGTCATGGGGATGTAAAGTAAAGCATAGGACATATAGTCAACAATATTGTAATAACTTTGTATGGTGTCGGGTCGTTAAAATATCAGGCAGAACACTTTGTAAAGTATATGATTGTCAACTGTTACGCTATATACCTGAAACTAACAGAAAATAGTATTGAATGTGAACTTTAATTGAAAGAAATGTTTTAAAGAAATTTTTTTTTTAATAAAAAGAATGAGGACGATGAGTTATGTTTTCAAACACAAGGAGGTGAGTCATATGGGATTGTGGCTGTCAGGAAGAACAGTCTGGTAGAGAAAGTGCAGAGGCTCTGAGGTGGAAGCCTGTGTGGCCTGCCCCAAGAACTACAAAGCAGCTGGAATCATTAGAATCATCAAATAAAGCACACAGTGGAAGGAGGTAAAGGTGAAGGGGCAGTCAGGGCCAGGCCATGTAAGCCTCTAACGGCCATGCTGGGGACTGGAGGTGTTCCATGAAGGCACTAGAGGTTTTGAGTATGGTCTGCTTTTTAAATAAATCATTTAAAACCTGATCTGCTTTTTAAATAAATCATTCTGGCAGCTACAAAGAGAGTGGATGTTGGTGGCATGAGGGAGGTGCATGGCCCATGTTGGAGTCTTTGTTGGGAAGTCAGGGTACAAGAATAAGACTAACTCAAATATTATCACAACTACAGAGTATTTGGGATCCACTTTCACCTTATAAGACATTCACTAAATAAATAAAACCCCTACATGCTATTTCACTAGGCTGCTTATCCCGACAGCTCATTGTACAAATCAGAAAGACACCTTGTCCTCTGTGCATGACCACCTCAGCAAACTGAGGAAGTGGAAAGCAACACTATGTCAACTTGCACAGATTCTGTCCACCCTACATGGCTTCCTGCACTAAGATGACACAGGAAGGGAAAAGGGCAAGAAAAATACTTATTCATTGTCGGTAAGAGCTTACTTACCTAGATCATCCCTGGATTTTTAAATTTTAGATTTCAAGAATATGTCCACATCTGGGTATAAGCCAAATTCCTGGGATGCACAAGTTTGTATATAATCACATTCTTATTATAACTCTTCCAGAAAGCATTACCTCAATGATTAGACTTAGGGCACATTTCTTAAGCAACGGACTCATCTGAGATGCAGCCACTTAGCCACAGCCTCCCATCTCTTAGTTTAAAACACACACCCCAGGATGACACAGTTTGGTTTTGTTTGTTTTTCCTACTGTGGATAGTTTTGAAGCGAAAATAATTTTTTTAAGTACATTTTGAGGCAATTAGAAATTCTGAAAGTCTCATCCTGGGAAGATAGTTTTTCTATCTCTGAGTGTTCAAAGAGTAGGTTTTTGGTTCTGGGAGCTCCTCCTGGGGAGGGACTCTGTTTTGAGGCCACTTTAGTACAAGCAGATGGGGGGATGGACAGACACAACCATTCACCAGCACTACCAGGACATCCCATCTGACCTGCATCCCTGAGGAACACACGGGCTGCTCAGCTCTGAGGTCCTCCCTTCCTTTAGACATCCACTCCATTTTCCTTCCAGATGTCCTGCTAAATCCGGAAGGGGGCTAACTGAGGACCCAACCTATCACCAGATGACGATAGCATCTCTTTGGACAGCTTTGGCCTTCAGTCACACATTCTATTCCATGTAAGTCACAGATGCCTCATGTCACTCGGGAAGGGACTCTCCCCCATGGAGCAAAGGTCCCGAGGTATTTGAGGGAGAGGGATTCCTTCTTCTCTCTCTCTGACCGCTTAGCTAGGCTCAGCCCACACCCAACAGCAGGACTGCCACCCTCCTGCCTGTTCCCTCCCCTCTGCATGCCTGGCCTCCTTTCTCTGGACTCTCACATACACCCTTTCCTACATCTGGAATAATTAGCATCCTCAGATCCACCTTCCTCAGGTAAGCCTTGGCTAACGCCACCCCTCCTGGTTTCCATTCTCAGCACTTTGCATCTTTCCCATGAGGCCTGGCCAGAATCTGTCATTCTACATCCTGTGCACTCAGTTCACGAACACATGTCTTCCACTCCATGGTGAGCTCTACAAGTGCAGGACCTGGGTTCTTTTGTCCCCAACTTCCACTACAGCCACCTCTCCCATTACTTTCTTAATCCACCTCATAAATGCTTAAGTTTCCTGGGATTCTGTCTTTTGCTCTATTTCCTTGCCTGGTCAGTGAAAGGCTTCCAATGCCACCTTTGTACCAATGGCTCCCTGTCCCTTGAGTTCCAATACCATGTACCTTATATAACTGTCCATCAGCAGTCTCTACCAGAGTATTTCACTCCCATCTTATCCTATGCCCTTAACAACCCTTCCTCTGCCCTCCTGAAGTCCAGTGCACGTAAGTTCATCTAGGCCTAGTTACATCTTACCTACAGTATGCACTAGTGTCTGGAAACTTTCCATATCTAGTTTGCCTCACTTTTAAATCTATCCCTCACAATACTTCATAAGTGACCATTCCTATTAACTTCAAATCATTAGGACTCCATGAATCATTTTTGTGAAAAGTTAAAAGATTACATATAAATAAAAATCCTCTTTCATACTGCTCATTCTTGATCCCATTCTAAACGTAACTGTTACCAGCTAAGCTGTGCTGCTAGGCTTTCTCTCTGTACATACCTGGATGTTACACTTGTAAGCAAATACCCACATAATTTTCTTTAAACATAAGTGGTGACACATTATAACAATGCTTCAGAACTTGCTTTACTTTTTGATATGCCTTGGTGGGAGCTCTGTCCACGTCTGGTGCTCTCGATCTGACTGAATGACAGAGTAGGAACAAGCCACATCTTCTTCAGCTGTGCCCTTACTATTAACATTTTCTGATTCACCATTTTTTCTAAAATATCAAGGACCATATAGTTTTTCTGTTTAAAATCCTCTGTTGTCACCCATCAGACAGTACACATCTCTAAGAATCGCACCAAAACACTTTATAACACAGCCCCTGTCAAGTTTTCTATAACCGTTTCCTCCCTTGTCTCCTCCTTTCCCATGTACATATCCTGAGCCTCAGTCAGAATGAACTCCTCGCAAGTCCTTAATATACGTTTGCTGAGTGAACACACAAGGATGCTATCCTTCTCTGAAACAACTGGGAAGAACAACAAGATCCTGGGAGATTCACTTGTGTAGGTGCTTACCAGGGACAGAGGGACACTCATGTCTGGGGTCCTTGGTGTCTCCTTCTCTAGCACTTCCTAAGGACCAAGAACCCTGGAAAACTTTCCCAACCAACTTCTGCATGCCATATCACCCGCTGGTTAACCAGACCACTGCCTGCAGGATTCCTGGGCCCCTCAGCCCCACTCACCGAGACAGGAGCCTCCAGCACGTTCCTCCTCTGCCTTCCAGGGCTCTTCTCCTTGCTGCAACAGGGAGATCACTTTTGGTTTGGGGAATGGGAGTCCTGCTCATAGACAAAAAAAAAAAAAAGAAGGCTTGGTTTTGTTTTGATACAAAGAGCTATCCTAGATCTGAGTGGAAAACTGAAGGGAGGATCCAAAAAGCTTCAGTGGGATGTTCAAGTTGTGCCCCCACAATGTGAGAGGTGTGTTATGAAAAAGAAAGGGACTTATAGGACAGGACGATGTAATAACTAGTTGTATGTTAAGAAGAGAATAAACATGGCAGCATTGATTAACAGGGCACCACTGACTTCCTATAGAAGATAGAATGTGTTAAATGTGTAGACAATTAAGAATTGTTAACAGGTACCTATGTTTAAAATGAGAAAACACTCTGACTCCTTTTCATGATGGCAGCAGTCAGCAAACTTTGGGTCACAGGTGAAATCTATCACTGTCTGTTTATTATGTATAGCCCTTGAACAAAGAGTGGTTGAAAAAAAGAAAAGCAGAACACATTACAGAAACCATATGTGGCCCACAAAACCTAAAATATTTCTTCTTGGCCCTTTACAGAAAATGTTTGCTGATCTCTGGAAAAGACAAGTAGTATGTCCAGAGATTGAAAAAAAAAAACAAAACAAAAAACCCTTTGTTGAGATGGGCAAAGAAACCACACAAAAAAATTGCTGCAAGGAAATTAATTAGCCTGAACCATGAAGAAACTTCTATTAAGTAATTATACAGGGGGAAGGGGACAATTATCACTACCACATCCTGCATTCCCATACATGGGATAATTCCATGCATATAGGGTGAATATATTTTTAAGGTTTATTTGTAGAGATCCCATAGGGACTGTCTCTCATAGCAAAACTCAGCGACAGTTTATTTGACAGCACACAGCTCTTACCCAGTTAAGCAAGTACCAAGTTACTCCAATTTCTGGATTGGAAGAGAGAACTGGGAAAGGCAAGTCGCAGGTCAATGAAGAGGGTTCAGGGATACTTTCTGCTGAGGTGAGTAGCCAAACACAGAAGAATTATAGTGGGAAAATGATGTCTGAAGTGGGAGGGAATCTAACATGTAACTGTGCAGGCTGTGCCATCCCTAGGGCAATTCCATGCCTACAAAGGGGAAAGATTTTTCATATTAATTTTGGAGATCCAATTGTGTAATCCTCAGGTAAAATTCAGCTAAAGTTTCTGATGACCCTCAACTTTTATTCAGGGAAGCGGGTACTGAGTTACCCCATTTCTAAACTCTGCGTCCATAAGGAAAATGTCCTCACCCAGAGAGACCAGGTTCCTGTAGTTCTCCAGCATCACATCCTGGTACAAGCTTCTTTGAGAAGGATGCAGCTTTTTCCACTCATCCCGGGTAAAGAGCAGGGCCACATCCTCAAATGTCACAGACACCTGTCACAATAAGCCATCCCAGCTCGCCAGAACCCCATCAAAGAGGGGAGGCGGCGGTGGGCAGGTAGGTGGGTTACCATGAAATGCTTATTCAGATTTTCACAACCTACTCCTCAGATTCAGTTACTGTGCTAGAGTGGCTCACAGAACTTAGAAAAACAAGTTGCTTACTAGGTTTATTATAAAAGAATATAATGTTGCAACAGCCAGTGAAGAGATGCACAGGGCAAGCTTTGGGAAAGGAGCTTCCACACCCTCTCTGGAGGAACCACACTCCTTGAATCTCCACATGTTTATTCACCAACCAAGCAATTCTCAGAATGGTGTTGTGGGTTTTTATGAAGGCTTCATTATGGAGGCATGATGGATTAAATCATTGGCATGACCAATTAAATCATTACACAAGCAGGACTGATTCAACCTCCAGCTTGAGGCAGGCAGTGGAGTGAAAGGCTGAAAATTTCAACCCTCTCATCAGGGTTGGTTTCTCTAGTGACAAACACCAATCATCAAGTCACCTCATTCATATTGAAAGTGCTAGTTAGGAATAACAAAAGATAGCCATTTTACCTTCATTGCTTTGAAGTTACTTCAGATAAAAAACCCAATTATTACTAATCACTTAGGGAATACGAAAGGGCTTTGGAAGCTATGTGCCTTTGGAAACAAGGATGAAGACCGAATACATAGTTTACATTATAAATCACAATCCCAGTGCTCAGTGGTAGAAATGGAATTCCAATCCCAGGTAATGTCAGTCAGTGCTTACCTCACAGATTAGGAAATAATAAGATAATTCATTGAATGGAGATGGATAGTGGTGATGGTTACAGAATAATGTGAATGCACTTAACACTCAGAAACAGTTGAAGTGAATTTTATGTCTATTTTGCCACAATAAATAAGTTAAGATGATAAAATACATACATATATACATACAAATATAATTAAAGGTGAATAAAAATGATTCTGAGGAATGCATACCAAAGGGATGGGAAGTGGTTATCTCCAGATGTTGGGGTAAGAATGATTTTAATTTCTTTACATACTTATCTTTTTTTTTAAAGACTTTATTTCATTATTTTTAGACGGAGGGGAAGGGAGAGGGGCAGAGAGGGAGAGAGATATCAATGTATGGTTGTGTTTCACCTGCCTCCAGCCACAGACCTGACTGGAGACCTGGTTTGCAACCTGGTTATGTGCCCTGGCTTGGGAATCGAACCTGCGACTGTTGGGTTCACAGGCCGGCACCTTATCCACCGTGCTACCAGCCAGGGCTTTTATATACTTATCTTTTATTCTCTGAGTTTTTAACAAGTGTGCATATGAGGGAATATGAAAAATGATCTTGTCCTCAAAGGAACTTAAAACCCAATTGTTAGAGGAATAAAACACACGAAATAACTTCTACAGTGAAAGAAAAAGTGTCACTGGATAGGACTGTAGGCAGTCTCCTTCAACCCTCACCTTAGAGATAAAGAACATGAGGTCCAGAGCAGTCAAGACTCAGGTCACATAATTTGTTAGTGACAGACACAAGACAATAATTAAAGTTTTTTTTTTAACCCTGTACTCAGTATACTGTCTCTCTCCCTGGTCATAAATGTCCTTTCAGTGAGTTTCATACACAGGTCTATGTAGTTTGGACCTGGGGGAAGCAGGCAAGGTTAGGAAGAGTGCAGCCAGGACTCACTCACACACAGGGTGGCGGAGATTCCAGGCAAGAGCAACATGGCTCTGTTGGAATGAAATGGCAAAGTATTAGGAAAAAAGCAGTCCATGTAAGCAATGGGAGGCCCTAGCCAGAGTCTCAGAAGATCAAACACCACCAAATTTTTTGAGTCCAAAAGATGATATCACAGTGCGGAAGAGCCCTGGTACTCTGTGGCTGGGTCTGCCCTGTGTCCTGAAAGATCACCAGAGCAATGGCTGAGTGCTAACAAGATGGAACCTAGAGCCCACACATGCTTGGGTTTGAATTCAGGTTATTTGAACTTCCCTGAGCCTCAGTTTCCTCACATGTAAATGGGGATAATGCTGGCTGCCCTATTATGAGACAAAACTAAGATAAAGCCCTCAGGACATTCCCCAGGAACATGACCTGTGATTGTCAGGTGAAGATGAGTAAAAATACAAGTATTTTCTGGGCCTTAGAAACACTGTATAGCAGTTTCTATCTATTGACTCTAATGGTATTACTACTCAGCCAACATGACATCATATATTTTGCTCAGCCTTGGTCTAAACTTTCTCCAAGACTAATTCACATGACCATTTTACAGATGAGGAAACAGAGACAGAGAGGTGGAGATATTTGCCCAAGGCCCATAAAGGGCAGTGGAGGGCATGGATTCAAATACAGCCATTTGGCCCAAAAGCCCACCTCTCCACCACTGTATCCACTGCCTCTTCACTATGATATCCTACAAAAGCCTCCATACCACTTCCTAAGGAGCCCTTCTTGCTGCCCTGGGAGTCAAGAGACCTCTCCAGCTGTGCCTCCTGCAACATGGCTAACCTGTGTTCCTGCGCTGGCTTGCTGTGTGGGGTCCCTCCCTCATTCCCACACATAAGGATGAAAATTGCAGGTCAAGACCAGTTTTCAAGAGAGTGGTAGAAGCAAGGCACAGGAACCAGAAAGTTAATGAGGAATCAGAGAGAAAACTAATGACCACAGATTGGAGAAGTCTGGGAAGGCATCAGAACTCTCCCGGATGGAAAGAAAAAGGAAAGCATTCTTGCCAAGGGTAGGGAGGAACATGCGGGAGAGCCAAGGAGGCAGGGCTAAGTGTGATGTTTGTTTGTTCTGTCCCCAAGTGATGTAAGATGCATGGCATCTTACCTGTCATATTAGCGATCTGGCAGTGAATTGAGATTAGAGAATACAAGTGTGTCTATTGGGGAAGGAAAAGGCAAACACTAGACATGGACTGGAGGGAGGAGGCAAGCATTCAACTGCAGAATCCACCCTCCACCAAGGAGGGCCAACTCTTCAAAAGGAAAAGGACTTGGGCTCCAAACCCAAGGGAAGACTCCACTGGGTAGAGGGCTTCAGTTTGAAGGAAAACAGAAACAAAAACAATTAACACCAATCCTCCCCTCTGTTCCTAAGGCCTGAGATACAGTGACCTCACCTGAGAGCTCGCTTCCCTCCTCTCAGGAGCCATGACCCCCTCGGGCTCTCCCCCTGCGGATGGACAGTCTGCAGAAGGTCGATCTGGGAGAAGAAAACAGAGCCGAGAGAGGGGAACCACTTCCACTTTCCACTCCCAGAACCAACAGCTCTCAAGTCCTCAGGCCACCTGAGAGCGCCCCCGGTTCCCTCAGGGGGCAGTCGGAGGAGCTAGGGGCAGACGGGACCAGAGGGAAGGGTGGGCCACCTGGCGCGGGCCCCGGCTTTCCGCTGGCTCGGAGGAGAAGCAGGACCCTGGCACCCACGAGCAGCAGCGGCAAACCCGAGCCTCTCGCCGCCAGCCGGGCCCCGCCCACGTCCTCCGGTCCGGCAGCACCGCGGGCACTGCCAGCGCCCCACCTTCCAGATCTGGAAACTGAGCCCCGAGTGGGGGCAACTCGCCGGCTCCTGCAGCGGGTGCGGTGCTCGGGGCTCTGGCGACAGCTTTCTCCACAAGTTTTTCCCACCCCGTGCCTTCTCCTCCAGTCCAGGATCAACTTCCAGACGTTTAGGCAAAACTGCTTCGAGAAGGGTCAACATCCGCTTCCCTAGAGCTGGGAGCGGGCTCTCCGAGCAGTGGGCACAGAAAATAAAGCCCGGGCTCAAGGTCCTGACTCTGTCATTGGGGGAAGCCAGCAACTCAATCGTCGCGGGGAACTGGTAGTTCATCCCGCCACTGGGAGGGCAGCGGCAACCGCTAGCGGATAAAGCGCCCTTCCTTCCTCTCGTGCGCTCACCGCCGGCAGCCGGCTCTAAGGCCCGGAGCGGTCTGGCGGGTAGCGCGCTGGGACCCGTCCGAAGAAAGAAAGCAGGAGCGGGGCTGGGCCTGGGCTACGCGGACGGAATGCCGCGTTCGAGGGCACGTCTGCGGGGCGGTTCCTTCGGGGAGCGCGGACCGAGCCAGGGTGCCCGGCGCGTGGCTCGCTCGCGCCCACAAAGGCCCCACTCGCACCGATCTGGCCCTGTGCTGCGCACCCTCCCGAGGCCCGGATCCTTCTTCCTTGATCCCGCCAGCCCTCCGCCGCTCACCTCGCCTAGGCCTCAAAGGTTCTGGGTACCGTGTTTCCCCCCCCGGTACGCTCCGCAGGTAACGGGCTCCCGAACTTCTCCGGCCGGGTGGGGTCCTCCGGCCGAGACTCCAGTAAGTCTCAGGCCGGGTAAGCCGATTACCCCGGCTGCAGGTCTGGGAGGGGCGGGGCAGGGGGCGGGGCAGAAGCGACCGCTAATCGCACTGGGAAATGCAGGCCACATGAGGACGCGGGCATTCTGGGAAGTGTAGTTCTGGGCCCTTTTCTGCGCGGCAGGGCGCTAGGGAGCTTCAGGTTCTTAGATCCCACTTGCGGATTTGGCGCCACCCTGGGTGTTTTGCAGATCCCTGGGTTCCCGGTTCCTCGGTTAGAAAAGGAAGGTTTGCCGAGGGCGGTGTCTTGTTGCTCTGCATCGCATAAAATGGTAGTAAGGCAAGCATACAACCGCCAATACCAAACGAATGTCCCCTACAGATATTCAGCGCAATCTATGTGTCAAGCCAGCTGTAAGCCGCTGGAAATTATTTCGACAAACGAAACCAAGCTCATTCATTGATCACTGCTCTCGAGAACTTTTGGGGGAGGTAGGGAGAGGACAGTAAGCCGTGAACATAATTATATAACCTTTTAGAAGATAATATTATGGGTAAAAGTCAAAGAGCAGGGTCAGGGGATCCTATTGGGCCCACTTGGGAGAATCAGTAAGGCGACCTCTACTGGCCACAAGGTGACCTTGGAGGGAAGAGGGCCCAGGCAGTGTGGAAAGGGAGGGGCAGTCGGTGCACTGAGAAGCCAACTGATAATTTTTTCAACTTTGCTAACATTTGAAAGGTTAATAACTTTAGGTTAAGGAAAAATTCACTCGATGCCACCACACAGATATAAGCGATCAATGTTTTGGTAAGCATCTTTTAACAGACCTTTGAACCATATGAATCTTTCAATCACTGCTGATCGCATTTTAACAAAATGGAATATTGCAAATAGCATATGTAACTATCTTGGGATTTTTCTTCACTTAAGAATGTGCCTTGAACATTTGAATTTGTTAATAAATATTCCCTCTCAGTAGTGTTTTTAACAGTTTCAGTGCATTAATTTTTGGATTAAATATATTTAACTAAACTAAGTTTATGTATTTAAATATATTTAACTATTGTTTGTTATATTATTTTCAATTTTTTCTCCATCAATATCCTTGTAACTATCTTTGAAGATTATTTTCTTAGTTTAACGTCCTTGAAATAGAATAGCTAGGTCAAGGACAGTCAGAATTTTAAACATATTGCCTAGTTTTACCAGTTCTAAATTCATGAACCTAACTAACACTTTCCAATGCCAAAACTCAAAACATGAGAATTTTAAATCAGGAAAGGTTTATTGTTCCCAGAGGTGCCAACTGAGGAGATGGGAGTCCTAATCTTCAAATCCATCATAAGAAGTAACAGTGTTCAGGCTTCTTTTATGTCAAGGAGAGAGAAAATGGAAAGGGCTGTTGTCCTAAAAATCCAAGCCCTAAGCAGAATTCCTCTAATGACTAGCATGTCTAGAACAGCAGCTATTAGCCTGAAGGCCAGGAGAGCAGTGCAGTGGCCAACACAGGATGGAGTCAGAGATTGATTGTTTCACTGTTGCATGATTGCTTTCCTGGAAGATTTTACAATTTCTATTTCTATAAGCATTTTCTGATAATAAGTGCCCATTTTGGTTTTTGTTTTTAATGTTTTTTAAAAGAAGCTTTTGTTATTTTAAGTAGAGCAATATTTAATATCTAATTTTATTTGTGAAATTAAATATCTCTTTTCTTGAACTACTTATTTTTATTGTTGACACTATTACAGATGGTACCCCATTTATCCCCTTTTGCCAACCTCTACCCAGGGCCTGCCCCCATTACCTTCACTGACCTTCACCACATTAGTTTCTGTGTTCATGCATTACGCATATATGTGTTTTGGCTAATTTCTTTGCCATTTATTGAGTCCTCAACATTCTGCTGCCTCTGATATCTGTCAGTCTGTCCCATGCCTCTGGTTCTATTTTGTTAGTTTATTTTGTTCATTGCATTCCACATATAAGTGAGATCATACAGTATTTGTGTTTCTCTGATTGGCTTATTTCACTTGCCTAATAATATCCATGTCCCTCTATGCCATTTCAAAGGGTAAGAGTTCCTCCCTTTTTACGGAAGTGTAGTATTCCATTGTGTAAATGTACCACAGATTTTTTATCCATTCATCTACTGATGGGCACTTGGACTGTTTCCAGATCTTAGCTATTGTAAATAATGATGCTGTGAACATAGGTGAGCATAAATTCTATCTGACTGGTGTTTCAGGATTCTTAGGGTATATTCCCACAAGTGGGATCACTGGGTCAAAAGACAGTTCCATACTATTTTCCACAGTGGCTGCACCAATCTGCATTCATCACACTAGGGTTTCCTTTTTCCACATCCTTGCCAACACTTATTTGTTGATTTATTGATGACAGCTGTTCTGACAGGTGTGAATTGGTATTTTACTCTACTTTTAATGTGCATCTCTGTGATGATTAGTGATGTTGAACTTTTTTTTTTTTTATGTCTTTTGGCCATCTATGTGTCCTCTTTGGAAAAGTGTCTATTCAGATCCTTTGCCCACCTGTTAATTGGATTATTTGTCTTCCTAGTGTTGAGTTGAATACATGCTTTAAATATTTTGGAAATTTATGCCTAATCATTGGCAAATATGTTCCCTTATACAGTGGATTCTTTTTATTTTGATGGTGGTCACTTCTGTTGTGCAGAAGCTTTTAAAACTTAATCTCTATTGTATTTTTTCCATTACCTTTTAGTCACCTTATACCCACCTCCTCCCAGCAATCACCACACTGTTGTCTATGCCCATGAGTCCTTTTTCCTTTTTGCTCCGTCCCTCCACCCCTTAATCCATCTCCTCACTAGCTGTCACTGGCTCTCCATCTATGGCTCTGTCCCCATTTTTCTCGTTAGTTCATTTTTTTGATTAGATGCCACATATGAGTGAAATCAGATGGTGTTTGTTTTTCTCTGACAGGCTTATTTCACTTAGCATAATTTTCTCCAGGTCCATTCATACTTTCACAAAAAGTAGAGTAAAACTTTCTTCTTTTTTATGGTTGCATAGTATTATTCCATAGTGTAAATGCCCTATAGTTGTTCTATACACTCATTACTGACAGACATTTGGGCTATTTTCACATCTTAGTAATTATAAGTAATGCTGCAATGAACATAGAGGTGCTTCATCTTTCAAATTAGTGTTTGGGGATTTATGGTTATATTCTCTGAAATTGGTCATTGGGTCAAAAGGCAGTTCCATTTTTAATGTTTTGAGGAATTTCTATACTGCTTTCCACAGTGGCTGCACCAGCCTGCATTGGCACCAACAGTGCAAAAGGGTTCCACTTTCTCCATATCTTGCTAATTTGCTGAATTCATTTATCAGTTCTAGTAGTTTGTTGGTGGAATCTTTGGAATTTTCAATGTATAGTATCATGTCACCTGCAAATGACAGTTTTACTTCTTCCTTTCCAATTTGGTTGTCTTTTCTTTCTTCTTCTTGTCTGATTGCTGTGGCTAGGATTTCCAGTACTATGTCTTATTCCCAATCTTAAGGGGAATGCTTGTATTTCTTGCCTGTGAGTATGATGCTGGCAGTGGATTTGTCATATATGGCCTTTATTGTGTTTAGGTATGTTCCCTGTAATCCCACTTTGCTGAGTGTATTTTATCATAAATGGGTGCGGGATTTTACCAAATGCTTTTTCTGCATCTACAAATGTGATGATATATGGTTTTTATCCCTCACTTTGTCTATGTGATGTATCACATGTATTGTATTACAAATGTTGTACCAACTTGCATTCCCAGAATAAATCCCATTTGATCATGGTGTATGATATTTTTGGATGCCTTTCTGTTTTTAGTTTGCTAATACTTTATTGAGGATTTTAGCATTATGTTCATCAGGGATATTGGTTTATATGGTTTTGGAAATAGGATAATGCTAGCCTTGTAAAACGAGTTTGGGAGTCTTTCCTCCTCTTGAAATTTTTGAAATAGTTTGAGAAGGAGAAGTGTTAGTTCTTTGAATGTTTGGTAAAATTCACCTGTGAAGCTATCCAGTCCAGGGCTTTTGTTTGTTCAAATTAAAAAAAAAAAATGTTATTACTGTTTTGATTTCATGGGGTGTAATCTGCCTATTCAGATTCTCTGATTTAGTTTTGGAAGGTTATATATTTTTAGGAATTTATCCATTTCATCCAGGTTGTCCAGTTTGTTGGCATATTACTGTTCATAATGTTTTCTAACAATCCTTTGTATTTCTTTGGTGCCAGCTGTTATTTTTTTGCTTTCATTTCTGGTTTTATTAATTTGGTACCTTTCTCTTTTTTTCTTGATAACTTTTGTTAAAGGTTTGTCAATCTTGTCTGTCTTTTCAAAGAACCAGCTCTTGGGTTCATTGATCTTTTATATCTTTTTTAATACTCTATTTTGTTTATTTCTTCTCTCATATTTATTATTTTCTTCTTTCTTACCACTTTGGTATTTGTTTGTTTTTCTTTTTCAAATTCCTTTAAGTATAAAGTTAGATTGTTGAATTTTGATAAGTACTGTAACAAGTCTGTAGATTACTTTGGGTTTCTGCTTGAAAGTATTAAGTATTGTGATTCATGAACACTGTATACATTTTAATCTATTCAAATTTTCTTTAATTTTTCAGCAATATTTTATAGTTCTTGGTGTACAAGTCTTTTACCATCTTGGTGAAAATTATTCCTAAGCATTTAATTCTTTTTGATGCTATTGCAAATATAGATAAAATGGTTTTCTTAACTTTTTTTGGATTGTTCAGTGCTAATATATGGATATACAACTGATTTTTGAGTGTTGATTTTGTATCCAGAAACTGATTAATTCATTTATTATCTCTACAGTGTTTCTGGATTCATTAGAGATATTTATATATAAAATCATATTAATTCTCAACAAAGATAATTCTACTTCTTCCTTTGAAATGGATGTGGTTCATTTATTTATTTTTTCTAATTTCTCTAGCTAGAACTTCCACTCCCACAGAGTGGTGAAAGCGGTGCCTTTTTGTCTTATTCCTACTTTTAGGAGAAAAGCTTTCAGTTTTTAACTATTAAGTGTGATGTTATTTGTAGGGTTTTCAAGTATGGCTTTTCTCATGTTGAGGAAGTTCCTTCTATTCCTAGTTTATTTTGTATTTTTGTTAGGAAAAGGTACTAGATTTTTTTAGATGTTTTTTTAATGAAGCAATTGAAATGGCCATTTTTTCCTCCCTAACACACAATCTTAGTTCAGAGTGAATCAATGTCCAAAACAGGTTAGTGTCCTAAAAATAATAACATGATTCCATATGTGTAAAATGTGGCAAAATAAGTCTTAAATGTTGTGGCACACCTAATAGATGTCTGTTATCTACTTCCCCTCTTTCTTCCTTTGAGAATTCCTATTTTATCAGACATGATGATGTGTCTAACCCAAAGAATAGCAAAAAATAACAACTGCCTTTTCCAGCCTACTTTGCAAGTTGGTTGCCTTTGAAATGTGAGCAGAAGATGCTAGGTGGGACTTCTGGAAAAACCCTTAAAAGTGGCGAACCCGTTTTGTCCCTCTTCTCTTTACCCTCTCACCTCAGACAGGATGAGATGGTTGGAGCCTATGGTTGGTGGAGGAGGGAGCTAGAAGGTGCTTCATTTCTACTTTTGGAATTGCCTCTCTGGACTTGTCATTACGAAAGACAAAAATAACCCCCTGTCTTGTTTAAGCCAATATTGTTAGGGTTTTCTGTTAGTTGCAGCTGAATTAGATTCCCAGAGATACACGTATCTCTTCTAATAATCTCTTCTAATAATAACTGTCTCTTCTAATTTTGGGTTATTTTCCTTCTCTAAAAATAAATGTGAATGGGTATGTGAGAGGGGCTGGTATGATGTCTAGAGTGCTATTCTATTTCCGTACATCTTGCCCTTCTGCAAAGATAGCCCAGCATTCACCACCACTCAGAGGATTTTGAGTCCCTGCTGAAGAGTCTTCTCATAGCTTCCTTCATGCCCTTGTTCCTCAGGCTGTAGATAAAAGGATTTGCTTCCTAGTCACTACTGTGTACATGATGGTTGCTACTGTACCCTGGGCTGAGGAGTCTGGCAGTCATATGGATATTACCAGAACAGTTCCAGAGAGCAAGGTGACAACAGATAAGTGGGAACTACTTGAGGAATATGTCTTGCACCTTCCTGGGGCTGATATAGGGGACCCTGATGCACACACAGAGGGCCACAAACAGGACCATGATGCCCAGGGGCACACTGGGATTGACATGTGCCTCTGAGCAGGCAATCTTCAGGAGCAGGAAGGTGTCACAGTAGGAGTGGGAGATCTCTTGGGCAGAGGAGCAGAACATTAATCTGCTCATGAGGAGCTTGTGGACCTCAGACGTGAGGCCAGAGCACAGCCATACCAAAGTGGCCTGCAGATGTGTGATGATAGTGCAATTTTGCAAAGCACTAACATTTTAGGAGGCAGAAAAGATTTCCAGAGTGTTGTGTGGGGATATGTAAACAGCAACAAACACCATACGTGGGGCCTTATTGTTTGCTGCCCTGGCACTCAGTTTTCCATACCAACCTCTTTAAGACTGTTCTGGTTCCGGCCCCTGGAAAATTCAGGAAAACTCTGGCCCCAGCCTTGCCTGCCCCACTGACTAGTGTATGTCCTGCATCGACCCTTCTCCACTTGGGCCTCACCATGGATCTGTAAAGCAAAGGTTTTGTAAATAGCCCCTTTGGTCAAGGCTTCACACTTTTAGGATCCCATTGTGTGAAACCCAGCTGACCAAACTTCACGTGGCCCTTGTCCCACACAGTGAGATTTCAAGGGTGCCCAAAATTGCATTTGCCACCCTGGTCCAAGCCTCCGCATCTCCCACTTGAGATGCTGCAGCTATCATTTCCATTTTGCCTGTCTACCAGCTTGTCTTGCAGTTCTCTCCTGTTCAGAATTTCCCAGCACAGGCTCATCATACTTAGACTTAAAGTTCAGCCTTCTAATATCAGTCAACTGGACCTTTCTGACTTGGGGCCTCTTTACTTCTCTGACTGCTTGTCTTGCTGGCTACACCCACTTTGTGCACTTCCTGACTCAGGGCCTTTGTGCTATGCTAACTATGTGTTTGGCCTGCTATTCTCTCTGCCTAGGCTTTCATATGGCTGGTACCCTCTTGTCACTTCTGTCTCCACTCAAATAGCACCTCCTCAGAAAGGTTTTCTCTGTGCAATTTTAAGTAGTCCCTTTTCTCATAAATCTCATGTGATCCTGATTGTCAAGGGGGGGGACCCTAACAATTTATTTATTGAAAAATGTGTATTTATTCTTACATGCTTACACTTCAGTCACCTTCAAAGTACCCTTCATTTGATGCAAAACACCTATCAAGACTGTTGTCCACTGCTCAAAACAGTTTTTGAACTTGTCAATTTTGATGGTTTTAGTGGTTCTCCTACCACATCAGCAAAACATTTCCCTTTGACTTTTTTCATCGAAGAGAAAGAAAAAATGTCACTCAGGGCCAGAGTGGGTGAATAGGAAGGGTGGGGCACAGGAGTCATGAGGCTTTTGTTCAAAAACTGCTCAACACTCAATGTGGTGTGGGCAGGTGCACTCATATATCATCCATCATGAAAGGGGCAAACACATTGAAAGAGTTTGCAAAAAAATTTCACTGAAGCCTCTCACAGCCTCTTATATCAATGACAGGTGATACACTGATACAGATGGGTTCCTAGAACACTCACCTAGTGGGAGAAGCCTATACTGCAAGGAGCCTGCTCTCCAGAAGATATTCCGGAGCTGCTGGTGGACTGCTGTCCAGCCTGCCCTGGGTCAGCAGAAGTTCACTGTGTGGTCTCCTCACATTCTGTCCCAGGGACCATTCAGGAGAAGTCTATTCACTTTCCATGCACCATCCTCTCTGGTACCTGCTGAAAGCAATCATTTCTTGAAAGATCCTTGTCCTCAGGCAGTCTAAATTTTGAAGGATTTTTGAAAACTGGAATGAAGAATTTTGACAAAGTTTGGCAGGTTATGAAAATTTTACTTTGATTTCAGATGCACAGTTGTTTATGTCTACAACTTTAAACAGAAAACAAAACAAGATATTTATATGGGACCTTAACCTAATGTTACTAACATTCCACCCTGTTTCTGTCTCCTTCCTCCTGATCCTCTACTTCACCTTCATATAGGAGAAAAGTCAGAATAATTCACTTACCTATGGACTTTGAATGATTTCCTTATCAAAATATTTTCTTAGATATGATTTCTTAAGACTCATTTTTGCCTCATTTTGATAAAATTTAATGATAACACTGAATTTTGTACAAAAGAAACCTCTTGAAATAAATGTATCACTGGAGAGCTCCTTGGTCTCATCAGGATCCTTAGGGAACTTATGTCATAATCATGGTTTGCATTGCAGGTGTTGATCTGCACCATGGAGTCTGAATTCGTAAAGGACATCTGCACACATGTTCACGCCAATTAGAGTGATGCAAAATGGTAGAAACTACAAGACTTTCATCTTGTGATTCCATGCTGTGATTGAGCAGGTGCCAATGGGGCATTTACCAAGTTTCTGTGGAGCCACCAGAGTCACCCAGACCCTACCTTCTGGGAATACCACTCCCATCCAGAAACCACTTCCTGAACTCAGAAGCGGCTTGTTCAAAGCCAAGGAGGAACCAATGGAATTGAAACCTGTTGGACATTCATGGTGAGATGTAAAGAAACATGGCTTCTAAGAACACTGGGGACAGGGACAAAAAAAAAATGAGCTATTTTCAATATTTTCTTTTTAAAAATCCATGTTTCCTAGTGTTTGGTTCAATAGTCTTAAGTGAAAATGCCACATATCCTTCTATTTACGTAGAACTTTGTGCCACACAGGACCCTGCCCCATTCTCTATAATTCTCCAGTGCTCAGAGGGAGGCTGAGGCAGAGAGAAACTGTTAACTGATCCCTCCTGGTCCTGCCCTGGCTCACAATGATCTAGAAGTGGATTTGATTCCTGGGAAAACTCCTGGCTCTCAGTCTCCTCCTCTGTAAAATAGGGACTATATGTGAGGATGAGGGAGAGTGATATTTAAAGTGCCCAGGACAGTCCCGGTGAAACATCAGTTGGTGGCTGGCAGCTGCAGAGATAGCAGCTACCTCCTTCACTCAGGACCACTGCTGATATTATGCAGAATGCTGAAAGAATGAAGCCGGGAGGACAGAACCTCCAGCACTTAGAAGAGACTTAGGTAAAAGGTGATGTGCTATGACACATGAATCTGCTAAACTCATATCTAGGTGGTGTCTGTGTCTTGTCTTAGCATCTCCCCCTTCTAGCTTTCCTGGTCTTACCTGGCTGCTCCGGCGATCACGTGACTGTCCCACCTGGAATGGAGAAGCTGTGGTAGGGGCTGCAGTGAGTGAAATGGAGCAATGCAGCCTCTTACCTAGGGGAGAAACCTTACCTGGGGCACCTCTAGAAGTGATGATGCTCTCACCATATGGTCATCAGCAGTGATGGGCACCTGTTTCTTCTGAAAGCAGAATGCTTAGGACTATGTTCTAATCTACATGACCATTGAGTTAACTGAATTTTATACTTTGCATCTCCAAATAGGGTTAACTGATAAAACTTAGCACTCTCAGGCCATGGTTGAATAATATATAGCAGAGTTTAGCTAGTTTAACATGTATAAAGATTTTCCCATACAGTGCCCACTGAATAATGAAAAAATCAAAGATCAGCAAAATTGGGGTTGGAAGGAGATCATATAGTCATAGGCTTTTGGGTAGCAGGCTCCTTAATTCTAGCTGCTCAGAGGCATGGAGACAATACTTGGGGTCCTGAGCAGCATGATCTGCCATCTTATCATCTGGGCTACCCTTCCATGTGTGTCATGTGTGTAGGTGTTTCATGGTTCCTGCCATAGAGCAAACTCAAAACATTTTATCATAGGTAATCCACATGGGAATTTGTGTTCTACAGATCTTCAGATCATAAATGAATCAACTTCCCCAGGACCTAAGAAAGAAAGAAACATGTATGTCAGTTTCTGTTAGGAAATTTCAAGATTAGTTCAAGCCCCAGCTAGGGTGCAGACCCCCACAGATTCATGTTCACCGAAGAGGGCTGACTATATCCTTTCCAAGTATTCTCTGCTCTGTTTTGTCCTCATCAAAAAGACTGGGGAGAATACTGGCACTTATTTGTAGCAGGCTCATCTTATCTTCTGATTTTTCAGATCATGTATTATTTGGGTTGGTTAAAATGAGAAAAGATGAAGAGAACCTGTTAGCAGATGAGGTGGTAGAGGGTGCCAGGAGATGCACAGAATTTGGTCAGTGGCCACTGTGAGGAAGAAGATGGGGAGAAATTAACAGAAACTTCTTTATTCCTTCATTTTTGTCTCTTCAGCTCATAGGACTCATAGCGAAACCTGGTATCAATGAAGAGTATCAGGCAATCACAAGAGTCCACCAATAACATCCTGTTTGTCTCCTGGGGACCAGTCTGTTGTGTGGTCCAGCTCTTGCTTTCAGAATAGGTGAGTTAACATAATGGACATGGTAGGTTAGCCTGGAAAGATTGGTCTCCATTCTGGTGGATCCCCTCATAGCTCATGTGGGTAGCCAATGAGCACTCTATGTCATTCCACTTAAAATCATTGGAGTGCCAGCAGGATTTATTTACTTTTGACTTTCAAGGTATCCATGATTGTACAATTTATTTATTTGAAAACACTTTTTTTTTTCAATTAGAGTTTCCATTCAATATTATTTTGTAATAGTTTCCGATGTACTATCAGCAATATTTAAATGACCAGCATTTGAAACACTCCCATTATATTCCTACAGAAAATTAAGATTCATGTCACCCAAGTTTCCTTTCATCTGTATCAGTTTCTCAGTTTTTTCTTGTATTTCATGACTTTTATAATTTTGAAGAGTTTTGGTCAGGTATTTTATAGAATGCTTTTTAAATTTGGGGTTCTGTAACTTTTCTCATCCTTAGATTGTCATTATAGCTTTGGGGGAAGAACCCCAGAAAGAAGAAGTACCCTTTTCATCCCATGATATAAGGAAGCATGTGATATCATCATGACTTTCACTGATGGTGCTGATTTTGAGTTTCTGGTTAAGGTAGTACCTGCCAATTTTCCCATCTGTAAAGTTTTTGCTTTATCCTTTCCATACTCTAGTCTTTGGAATTAAGTCACAAGTCCAGCCATATTCAAGAAGTGGCGAGAGGATTAAGCTCCACCTTCTGGCAGGTAAGGGTAGGAGAAGGGTCTATACATATATTACTTGGCATTTTTCTGTAAGGAAATTTTATTTCCTCTCCTCCATTTAGTTGTTTATCTAGTCATTTGTTTTTATCAGTATGGATTCATATACGTATAGTTGCTGTACACTTTGGGTTATAATCCAAGCAATTTTATTTTGTTTCTTTAGTCATTCCAGCTTTGACCATTAAGAGCTCTTTCTTGTTCGCTGCTAAGTCTCTTTGACATACCCCATTCATTTTTTAACGTCTTTGCTTTCTTATATTATGTATCATGTCTCTGCCAACAATTTTAGGAAATAGCTCTTCCTTGGCAAATATATCCACAGTACGGGAGCAGGAATATTCCTAAATATTACTCATATCTCATATTTTAAAAACCATGATGAGGCCAAACCAGTAGTTTTTGACAGGCAAAATGATATGCCTGAAGTTTAGAGCAAAGAAAAGGTGGCACCTTTTGAAAATGTGTTTGGCAATACTCTGAGCACCTATGTGTGGTTCGCAGATGAAAAGTTGATCTAGATTTATTAGGAAACAGTCAATTAGACAAAGTCACCTTTCAATAATCATGTGACAGGTCAACGTCTAGATCAAAGTCATCTTTGGAGATCCATTGACATTGTGAGAGAGAAAGTACGTATAAAGCTTAGCCTCCGCCCTCAAGCAGGGAGAGACAATGTATGGCACGGAGAACTATAGTCCTATCTGCAAGGTTGCAGAACGCAGGGAATGACTGGCAAGGCTTCTGCAGCTCATCCCTCTCCTGGAAGACTCCCTGGCTGGCATGGCCTTGGAGCAGACACTTGTGGCTAGGGGGAGCTAGTCCATGAAACTTGAAAATACCTCAAATGGCTGTGTCATTGGGGAAATGTACTAGAAAGAGAGGTGAGCCTCTTTTCAACAGTCACTGAGCTAAGCCAGTCTTTTCTCTCCGAGTTATTTTAATTGGCTTGCAAAGAGCTGGCCACTAACTCACTAGTTAATGCTAAAGTGGCCTGTGGGGAAGAGGGTCTGTACCTTCTGAGAGGCCCAGCTGAAGAGAAGAGGCCCCAGCAGAAGCTCGGCCTCTGTTAACCTAGGCCCTGAGGGTGAATCAGCAGGTACAATCCTGACTTCCTGGGTCCTCCTGGGGAGAACTCTGCCAGCCTATCGCTGCATCTACTTCTGGACAGGCAACTAGAGGCCCATATGATGCTGAGCTGTAACTTATGATTAGTTTATGTCCTTTGAGTACCATCTTTAGGAAACCACAACAAAAGCTGATTCTACCTGCATCACTGGAGTAAGCTCCTGTCCCTATGCCCCTAAACTCCTCTTATATTGGTTGGTCAATAAGAAGTGTTGCAGGGAGGCAGTAAAGATATAGTAGAAGGAGGAGGATTGATGGCGTGAGACTCCTATAGAATTAACAGGTGTGGAAACTCACACCACAGCCAGTCCAAGGAAGACAGAGGTTTCTTCTCTTTCTGTGGACTTTTTAGAGATTTATTTTCCCCTTTCAGGCAGGTTCCCTGGTGGGAACCTTGTGGAGAGAAAGTGGTTTTCCTTAGACTTCATCCCTCTACCCTCATCCTCTTTCTCATACACAATTTTAGATGAGAGTTAAGGGAGAAAGACCAGTAAAACTATGTCCCAAACCATGAGTCTTTCCAGAATTCAATGAAATCTTTCCATGTTCATAAGTTACTGTAATTCTCTAGATTTACATTTTTACTGCTCTGATATTTTTGTGTCCTGAGATGTTCACTTCCCTGTTTTGCATTTGAGTTGCTTTCCACGTCATCAATGATTTTTCAATACGTGATTACTTGGGATGAACAAAAATGCTCCACTGTAAGTGATATGTCTATGCATAATCTATGGCCCTTTCTCAAACTGATCATGTAATGTATTAATGGAGTGAGACATCTTTGCAGATATAGGAAGTACAAGGAAGAACATGAGACAAAAATGAGTAACCTTAAGCACCAATATTAGTCATGTTACTATATCTCAAACATTTGCACTAAACAGCTTCTAAAATAAAATTCACAGTTCAGAAGAATACATCAAGTTTATCTTATGTACTTTTGTTCCTGTGGGCCCCAACATGCATTTGGGAATTCATGTACTACAGTTCAAGAAACACAATGTTCTGTGCTCAATGCCTGTCTGTGGGATTTGATTAGTGAAGGAGTTAAGAGAAATGCACAATTATTAGAGTCTTTAAAAGTTAGGCAAGTCTTTTGGCAGAGAAGGAAGGAAATAGGACAATAATTAGGAGGGACAACGATGAAACACATAAATATGTAAGTTGATGACTAACTTTTAAGTATAGCTTGAGGCCAAAACATGGTAGGCATTGTACCTGAAGGTAATATTTGAATTTAACTTGGTTTATTCTACATTTTCTATAAGGATTGGCAGACAGGATTATTCTGTGCTTTTGGAGGATTAAACTGATCGTATGTTCAGGACTGGTATGTGTAGGGAGAGGTAGAAGGCAGTCATATCCTACATGATGCTGTGATCCAGTCAGAAAGGACCTTATAAGGACAATGAGAACTAATTAGCCATGACAGTAAAAGAGACTGAGAAAGAAGCAGGACGCAATAAGGTCAGCTGGGGTTGAAAGATATTAAAGGCTGATCCCTGGATGCCAGGAAAGAGTAGGTAGGAACTGGCCTGTGGGCTCGTAGACTTCAGGTGTAGACTCCAAGAGGCTTGGACTGCTGGATGTTTGATCACATAAAATGAAACTTGGAATCACAAGTCCTGGGTTCCAATCCAAATCCTGTAATTAATTGATGCTATTATGTTCCTAAAGTATTATATAACACTGGACACCACAGCGCTAAGGGAACCACTGCTTTTCCTAGCCCATCTAAACCTAAAGGAATACCTAGTAGTTTTTTGGTGACATCTTTAGGGTTCTCTACAACAGTATCATGTCATCTGCAAATAACAATTTTACTTCTTCCTTTCCAATTTGGATGTCTTTTATTTCTTTTTCTTGTCTGATTGCTATGGGGAGGCCTTCCAATGCTATGTTGAATAAGACATCCTTGTTCCCAGTCTTAAAGGAAATGCTTGTATTTTTTGCCCATGAATTAGGGTCTTGGCTGTGTGTTTATATATGGCCTTTATTAGCTTGAGGTATGTTCTCTCTGTTCCCACTTTGGTGAGAGTTTGTATCATAAATGGGTGCTGAATTTTATCAAATGCCTTTTCTGCATCTATTAATATGATTATGTGGTTTTTAATCCTTTATTTTGTTTATCTGGTGTATCATGTTTATTAATTTGTGGATATTGTCCCAATCTTGCACCTCTGGAATAATTCTTGATCATGGTGTATAATCTCTTAGATTTTATTTATTTTTTAATTTTTAATATATATTTTTTATTTTGCTGTTACAGTTGTCCCAATTTTCCTCCTTTTGCCCCCTGCCACCCAGTACCCCATTCCTTCCAACAATGCCCCCCTTAGTTCATGTCCATGAGTTATGCATATAAGTTCTTTGGCTTTTCTATTTCCTTTGTTCTTCTTAACATCCCCCAGTCTATTCTGTAACCACCTATGTGTACTTTTTTTTTTTTTTCCTTTTCACATCCAGACAATTCACCATTTAATTACTGCCTTCTGTCAGCTTCTCAAATCATATTAATACAAAGTTTTCTTTCCATTATTCCAAAATGTCTAAGTTAATTCATTTGTTTAAAGTTACTCTTTTAAGTAATATGAATTGCAATATTATCAAACACATGCAAAAATACATTTACATAATACTTATTTTTACACATATTTAAAGTACATACTGGATTTTAAAGAGTTAATACAAAAATTTTAAAATATGCCAACAGCTTACATAATTATTACATGTTAAATGATAGTATTTTAGATATATTGTAGAAAGATTAAGGAGTTTTTTCTTCTTTAATACTTATTTTACTCTGGAATGCTATTTTTGTGAAATATATCACAGAAATGGTGTATTGCAGAACTCACTTTTGTGAAAGTTGTCCTAGAGACAGTGCCAAACCCATAATAAAAAGTGAATTTGGTTTTTGAGTCAGATCCTTCCCCACTTCAATAATATTTATTTTATTTTATTTTAACTTTATTTTAAGCTACTGGAACTACAACTTATTCTTTTTGGAGTTTTCTATCTTAAATAGTAGATGTATTTATTTATTTATTTAGGCTGTGCACAGGTCTTCTTTCAATACCCTGTTATTCCTCTACATGTGTTTTTACAAGGTGAAGCCTTCAGAAATAATGCCACTTACATTGCTCAGCTGGTCCCCAGAGTAGAAATTATTATGTCTACTAAGTGGAGGTAAAAAATAAAAATCTCTAGGATTTAAGTTATTTTGTAGAATAATATTCTAGCTACTTTTTAAACTTGTGGTTGATTTCCTATGTGGTTCTAAACTAACCCCTGAACTATTGTAGAAGTCTGTTGAGGTAGAGATTGGGTATGTTCACATTTCAATAATAAAGTTTACTATAGCATTCATTCCTTTTCCCAAGCATCCCCAGTTTGGTGGCCTTCATAACTGGAAATGTATATTTCCACACATTAGTTGAAAGGAATATCATCTAATTTACATGCTAATATGAGACTATATATTATCTATGCACATGAATCATATAGTTTAGTAGTTTGTAACTTCCATCCAAGTTGGTCTTCATTCTCAGCATCTTTTCTAACCTAAAGATTGACTGATTTCACAACATACCCATGACCAGTCGCTTGCTATTTAAAATATAAATTGCTAACAAAATCTATATATTACATATCCACAAATAAACACATATTTTATAATAATGAATAAGAAAGAAAGCATGTCTTCTATGTAATATACATCCACATTTTCTTACTTTTTTCTTCTTCCTTAATTGCTTTCAATTTTCCTGAGTTACTGCAAGTAACCTGATTTTCCCATATTGTGAAATGATTCCAATCTAAGAAAACATAACCTTCAGTAATGCAGATACAAGTAATGTATAAAATTGTACCTTATTTAGTAAAATCTATTTATAACAAGATCACTTTAAAGCATTCACAAGTTAAAGTTGCCCTATGTCTTTTGATCAGTGCATTTAATCCATTTACCTTTGTACATGTGTTCCTGTCTGTCTCTCTGTTTCTTCATCTTCTTAAAGCAGACCCTTTAGCATCTCTTGCAATGCTGGTTTGGTGGAGATGTATTCTTTTAGTCTGCTTTTGTCTGGGAAGCTCCTTATTTCACATTCCATTTTGAATGAGAGCCTTGCTGGGTAAGAGTATTCTTGGCTGCAGGCCTTTGTTTTTCATTGCTGGAAATATTTTTTGCCATTCCTTTCTGGCTTGTTGTGTTTCTGTTGAGAAATCAGCTGATAACCTTATGGGAGCCCCCTTGTATGTTATTAGCTGTTTCTGTCTTGCTGCTTTTAGGATTCTCTCCTTGTCTTTGAAATTTGCCATTTTCATGATGATGTGTCTTGGAGTGGGCCTGTTTGGGTTCATCTTCCTTGAGACCCCTCTGTGCTTCCTAAGTTTGCATGACATTTTCTCTCCTCAAGTTAGGGAAGTTTTCTGTCATTACTTTTTCAAAGAAGTTTTCTATCCCTTGCTCCTCATCTTCTCCTGGTAGCTCTATGATACGGATGCTATTAGGTTTCATGTTGTCCTACAGCTCTTTTGAAACCTCTTCATTCTTTTTCAGTCTTTCTTCATTTTGTTGCACTGTCTGGGAATTTTTTTCTACATTGATCTCCAGCTTGATGATCTGATC
>PVIW01009422.1:0-52021 GCA_004026585.1 Noctilio leporinus
ACTTTTGCAAAGGATATGTTGGGGCTTAATAGTTCATATTGCTCTCGGTATAATTCAGGTGCTTGAGATTGGCAGCAATCCCTTTCCTGATGCTGCCTCTTTTTCTTGGTCAGGACTTTACAGTCTATAGTCTATATTCTAGCCGGTCTTGGCGCGTGGCAGGGCCTCTGATTGTCGCAGTAGGGCTGATTCTGAGTGTTCGCCCCCAGGTATGCTGGGCCTTCAGCAGCCTGGCTGGGTTTTAGGGCTACCGGTGTTCTGGAGCCCGCAGGGAGCCCCCTCCCACTCCTGGTGGAGGTTCCTGCCCAGGACGCGCTCCCAGCACTTCTGCAGGGCAGCCAGCAATTTCGCTGGTCCCTGTGCCAACTGGTCCCGCCCCCGCAGTTCCGGGAGGAGGCCCGGCCTGTCAGTCAACACTGTCCGGGGTCCGCCTACACTGTCCCGCCCTTCCGGGGCGAGCACCACACCTCCAAACCAACCAGCTCTCCTCGGAGTCCTTTACACGGCCTCTGTGATGAGCCCCTCCCAGGCGTGGGCGGTGCGGCCTTTGTCTCCGGCAATGGCGGGTCTCCCGCCACTAGTTCCCCGCTTGCCGGCTCGCCGGCTCGCCGCTTGGAGCTTCCCGAGGAGCCTGGGGGCCTGTGTGGTTGCGCAGGGCTGGGCCTCCCCCTCTCGCAGGGGCTTCTAGCTGCTGTTTCCCCAGCTGCCCAGCAGCTCCGTTTTCGGCCCTCTCGCCGCCCCGCTGATGCACTTCCCGCTCCCCCGCTCCGGCTTCCCGCAGGACTCTTCTCCTCCGCCTCTAGCCGCGCGCGCTCAGAGTCTCCTCTCCCGGTTGCCGGAGTGAGTTTCTCACAGTCCCTCCCCTGCAAGAGTTCAATTCCGCGTTCCCTACGGCGTTTGCCCTCTCTGCCTGCACTTCACTGCTGAGACTTCCAGCCGCCAGGGAGCCTGAAACTGGCCCCAGTCAAACGCGCCCCTCTGGGCAGAGCCGCCCCTGCCCAGAGCCAACCTCGGCCCGCCGGCCGGTCGGTCGGGAACGCCTCACCTACTGTCCTGCTGGCCTCCTCTGTCTCTGGGCTCTGCTCCCCTGTGTCCAGATGCTGCCCGTTCCAATTCCTAGGGTCCTGAAGACGTCTCACGCTCCCTATCCTGTCCTCTAGCTGCTTTGGTACTTGAGAACACCAACAGCACTGCTCTCTACTCTGTCGCCATCTTGGAGATCTCCGTATTCCGGATGTGATTTCTTTCTCCCCTGGGCTATCCTGCCTTATAACCACTAATAAGGCAAGAACTGGGAGGTCAAAGCAAGATTCTTCTGGGGACAACAGTTTTACAAGCAGATTTCTCAATCCAGTCCCAGGTTCGCTGTCACCTGCAGGCTTCTTCCACTCTGCGTTGAGGAGGGGGGGTGGCAAGTAGGAAGGGGTGGGGAGTGCTGAAGTCCAGGAGGGCCCTTCCGGAGGACGGGACAGTCCTCTAGTTCCTCAAGCTCTTCCCCTGCACCCTCTTAGCAGCTTGGCTTTAGGTCTAGGTGCCACTCATGACCGACAGTGAGCCTTGAGCCTTGAACCCAACCCTTCCGACCTCAGCCTCTTCATCTGCATAATGAGGATGGCCAGAGCCCAGCCTTTCAGCCACTGTTGAGGACAGGTCTGTGTCATGTTCTTTATTTAGGGTGTAAGCTCCGGGCCAGGATTTTTGAGATTGAAAATTCTGGCTTGACAGTTCCCTGGCTGGGTGACCTGGAGAAGTTACCTAACATCTCAATGTCTCAGCTTTCTGATCTGTATAATGGGGGCAAACATAGGACAGACCTGGTAGAATTGCTGAGAGAATCAAGTTAATTAATATGCATAAGGCTTTCATAGGGGCGCTGGCTGGTGGTAGGTATGTAGTCAGCAGATGTGGGCTATTATTGATGTTTTAAAGCAGGGGGATGATTAGAGAAGGCACACAGCCTGGTCATGGCTTATATTCAGATGTTTGCAGCACTTTGAACCAGTGAACATCTTCTTCTATCCACTCCCCCTCCTTCTAAGGCCAGGGACAGTGGACAGCCCTGGGGTGCCAAGAGGTCTGGTATGCATGGACCTCAGGGCATCCATTGTCTGACCCCAATTTTTCCAGGCCTGGTTCCTAGCCAAAGTCCCTCAGACCCAAGTCCTTCTTGGCCAAAACTTCCCAGAAAGGATTCAGGCATCGGTGGGGATCCAGAAGAACTGTGATTGGGTGGCTGGAAGGCGGGGTGTGCAGAGGCCAATGCAAAGGCCGTCCTCTTCTCTCCACTCCCGAAGCCCCAGCTCCCCTACATCTCCACTAGCCTCCTGGGGGCAAGTACAGGGCCTCTCTGACCTTCAGGTACCTCATCTGTTAGAAGTCTGTTGTGCGGACTGAGTGAGATAACCACCTATCAGTTGCTCAATACGTGGCGGCTGCCATTGTTATTTTTATTATCTCATTAGTGGTGGTGGCTGTCTAGGGCATAGAGATTAAAAGAAGGCCAGAGCTCGGAAGGAAAAGAGAATTATGGATGGCCTCCTGAACATTTTGCAAATGAAAAATACAGGAATCCAGGCTCCTTAGACCTCCAAGCCAACATTATCGCATAGGTGGCTTCTGGCGTGGCCCTGGGAGGGAATGTACAGAGGGAAGAGGGGCCCCATGACCTGAATGTGCGTGGAAGGAAGGGAAAATCCCTGGGACGCACATGAACACATAGTCTTTCTCTCTCTCTTTCTCCTCTCCTTTTCTTTCTCAAAGTAGCCACAGTGGGAATCCTGTATGAGTTATTTAATTCTAGGACTGGAGAATTAATACAGAGCCAATATGCACTGGACAGAGTAGGGACACAGATGCACCATCCAAAGGTGACTCAGAGAACTGGAAGAAATTATGGCATTGACCTCAACCTCTCATTTACAAATTCTGCTCATTTTATTATGGAATAATTCAAACATATGGAAAAGCACAGAAAATGTAATAAGTGCCCATGGATTCTTCACCCAGCACTATTAAATTCTAACATACTGCTGCTCCTTCTCCTCCTCCCCTTCTTCAACTGTCATATTAGAGACACAGAAGGAGCCCCAGGGACCGCTCTCTGACTGTATTTCTGCCCCTCCCTTCCTCCCTCCCAAGGTTAATCACTCCCTGGATCTGGAATATGTCCTTTCCACATTTGTTTTCATACATACATCTGCATCTGTTAACATGACTGGTTTTTGCTTGTTTTCAAATGTTATATAAGTGGGACTTTAGTTTATAAGTCACTTGCAACATCAGTCTTTTGATTCAACATCAGTTAGGTTGCTCCACGTAGCTCCACAGAGCTCTAATCCATGCAGTGACAATCTATAAAGAAACCTCAACCCTGGATGGTGGCTCAGTGGAATGGCGCTAGCTTGTGAACCCAAAGTTCACTGGTTCGATTCCCCAGCTAGGGCACATACCCAGGTTGCAAGCCAGGTCTCCAGCCAGGTCTGTAGCTGGAGGCAGGTGAAAGGCAACCATACGTTGATTTTTCTCTCCCTCTCTGCTTCTCTCCCTTCTCCTCTCTCTGAAAGTATAAATAAAATCTAAGAAATAGAAAAAGAAAAAAAAAAAAAGAAACCTCGATTCATTAAACTTCTTTCCTATTGATGGATGGATAGGCTGTTTCCAACTGCCTGCCCTCATAATCCAGCTGACCAAGGGGTGCAATGATGGGGTGCAGGGCCCGACATCATTGCTTTCCTAGAAGGTGTTTGACTGCTTTCCAAGGTGGTAATGCCACTTCTTAGTCCCACAGCTACCCATCAGATAGATATTGTGTAATCCACATTCACAACATTGCTTGGTGGCAGACCAAACCTTTCTTTTCTTTTCTTTTTTGAAAGATTTTATTTATTATTTCCAAAGAGAGGGGAAGGTAGAGAGGCAGAGAGGGAGAGAGACATTAACGCATGGTTGCCTTTCACCTGCCTCCAGCTACGGACCTGGCTGGAGACCTGGTTTGCAACCCGGCCATGTGCCCTGGCTGGGAATCGAACCAGTGACCCTTGCGTTCGCAGGTTGGCACCTTATCCACTGAGCCACCAGCCAGGGCAAACCAAACCTTTCTTAAGTGAAGAAACTGAGGTCAAGGAAGGAAAAGGACCTGAGACCCTATAATCAGTGACTAAGGGAACCAGGACTTGAACCTAGTCCCCTCCATGTTCTAGTGATTTATTGCCACAAAACAAGCAACATCAACATTTAGTAGCTTTGAAAAGGCAGTTGTTTATTTGGCTCATCCATCTGCAATGCGGGCAGGGCTTAGAAGTCATGGCTGGTCTCTGTTCCATGGAGTGTCAGCTGGGGCCACTTGATGGAGAAGTCTGGAAAATCCATTTCCAAGGCAATGTACAGAGGCCAAGTTGGTGCTGGCTGTTGAGGGTGGGGCCCTAGTTCTTCTCTGCAGGGCCTCTTCATGGGCTGCTGGGGTTTCCTCGGAACAGGCTGGCTGGGTTCCAAGAGTCGGTGTTCCCAAAATAGGCAGTATCACTTCTGCTCTACTCTATGGGTGAAGCGGAAGGAGGGTCTATGTTCTATCCCACATTTTGATGGACAGAGTGTCAAAGAATTTGGGAGTCATGCTGTAACACCGGCACACCTGACTTCACAGCAAGCCCTTAATTACGTAGAGTTCCAAATGTTCTCACGGACAGCTGATAAATAGATAAATGGCAAAGCAGCCATCATGGTTACCAGAAACTACAGTATCATCTGTGACTATACCAACCAGATTTTCAGGAGAAAAACCAGAAGATTTGGCAACGTTGGGCTGTCATTCCCAGGTGGTCTCTGGCTCAGGTGAGGAGAGACCACTGTGGTACATTTTCCACTTTTCAGCAGTTTCTCGAATTTTGAACTGGCCCCTGTGGACGCTTGAGTTGGTTGGCAAAATTTGGGTCACAAAATCTAAGACATTATAAGGGCTCTGGGTTACTACCGAACACAATTTGGGTAATACAGCTGGGAGACAAATGAGGGGTACTGATGTGAGGCCCTTGCAAGATGTTCAGCTCCAGGTGTGGCAGGGAGGGGTGTTAGGGGAGTAATCCTAGAAGGCTCCCAGAGGAGGTAATCCTGAGTCAAGAAAGATGGGAAGGATTTGTAAATGTTCAGGACTCTATAAGCTAATATGTTTGATTTCCAGTTGGACATTTGCACGTTGAGATCAGGAAGGACACAAGAGCCAAGGAGTTTTCCCTGGATGTCCAACATCTACCATCCCAAATCCAGGCTCCTCATTCCTCAGTGGAAATGAGCCAAAATTGAGGCTCTACATAGGTGGTAAGTGGAAACACAAGATGCCAGACCCTCAAGATACTCCCTGGCTGATCGTACTGCCTCAAATGCTAGCATCAGTACCACTCTGTAGATGGCAACACTCTGTGGGAGACAATGTTATTTAGGAAGGAGGACATGTTTGCACAACTTGCCCATTTGCTCATTAATATCAGGCAATTTGGATTCATGAACCCCTCAGATTTGCCAGCATGGAAAAGGAGCTTCTAGGAAGAACACAGAATGAGGAAGTGTTGATAAAGAGAAAAGAAAGAGCTAATATGAGGTTGTTTTGGAGGGAGAGGGGCACCGTTGGAAGCCCTGAGCATCACTACAGTAGTGGAAAATTAAGGTCACCAGGGAAAGATGAGAAAGAAGGTAAGGTGTAAAAAGGTAAAGCCTGAGGTTCACCATTCAGCAGGGCTTCCTGCAAATCACTCAGTCTCTCTTTTTGGATTGTAATTTCCTCCTTTACCAAAGAAGGGATGTAACGCAGTCCTATCACACTAGGCTCCTAGGAGTCTAGGAGAACCTCAGTCTAATCCTCAAGATGCCATAATCCCAAATTTTCATGGACTCTAGGAGTTATAAGATTATTTTGTTAAATACCACCTTCCCATGATGTTCATTATGGTTCAATGACCACTTCTGGGGCTCCAAGAGTCTAAGAGTTGACATTCTCTAGGATCTAAGTTTTTATATTCACTCATTCTAAGATTTTTTTAACCCATCATGCTTTATCCCCCAGATCTATTATTGCAGCAGTCCCCAACCATTTTTGGCACCAGAGTTTCATGGAAGATAATTTTTCCATGGACCAGGGTGGGACAGGGTGGGGGGATGGTTTCAGGATGATTCAAGTACATTACATTTATTGTGCACTTTATTTCTGTCATTATTACATTGTAATATATAATGAAATAATTATATAACTCACCATAATGCAGAATCAGTGGGAGCCCTGAGCTTGTTTTCCTGCAAGTAGATGGTCCCATCTGGGGGTGATGGGAGACAGTGACACACAAAGTGTGTTGCTCATAGTGAGCATAGTGACCTCATCTGAGATCATAGATATGGATCTCAAAATGAGATCCATAATCTCATTTTGATGGCTGTCACTGAAGAAAACCCTGCTTCATAAAGATAGGATGTTGGAAATGGAATCAGGCTTCTCAGTGTTTGTGTGGCAATCTCGGGATATTCTACCTTGACTTTAATCCAGAAGGTATGGAGATTTAAAGTTGTCTCAAATGTACTTTTTTTTTTTTTAAAAAAAAGATTGTATTTATTATTTTCAGAGAGAAGAGCAGGGAGCGGGGAAGAATGTATAGTTGCCTTTCACCTGCCTCCAGCTAAGGACACGGCTGGAAACCTGGCTTGCAACCTGGTTATGTGCCCTGACTAGGCAATTTAACCAGTGACCTTAGGGTTTGCAGGCTGGCACCTTATCCACTGTGCCACCAGCCAGGGCACAAATACACTTTTAAGGCCATCATCATTTGTGGTCTCAAGTAGTTGATCCTCATCTAGCACACAGACAAAGTCGATGCACCTGGCTTATTCACAAATGAGTCATGGATCCATTCTTTCCCAGCTCCTGGGTCTTTTATAGTTGGAAAGTAATGCTCAAACTTTTTTGCAAGCTGAGATAAGTGATCATGCACCAACTGGGAGAAAGAAGGCCCTGGCTCAGTCTCTTAAAATCTCTGCTAATATTTGAAACATGTCAAAAATCTCAATGTTCACTCATCACCCCTATAATTCTAGTTTGACTTTGAATGCAGCCACTTTATCTACCAACTTGAACACAGTTATGGTCCTCCCCTGAAGTGACAGATTGAGTTCATTGAGCAGGTTGCATATGTCACACAAGTAAGCAAGTTTTGTGACCCATTCTGTGTCACTGAAATGTGCTGTCAGTGGTGACTTTTTCTAAAAGAAATCCCTAGAATGGCTCTTGTAACTCAAAAACTGTGGCTAGTGATCTGCCTTTAGCAAGCCATCTCACCTCTGTGTATAAGAGGAGATATACCTCTCAGAGCTGCACAAACCGATGCGAATTAGGGGCATGTACTTTAATGTGGTTGATAATTTTAATCACATTCTGTAAAACATTGTTAAGTTCAGGTGACATTTCTTGGCTAGCTAGCATTTCTCTATGGACAACACAGTGAGTAGATTCAAATTCAGAAGCAATCTCTTTGACCTGAGTAGCGAAACCAGAATGTGGACCAGTCATGGTAATGCTTCATTCATCCAAATACTGACACAAAATGATAACTTCAGTTTTTTTTAAGTATATTTTATTGATTTTGCTGTTACAGTTGTCCCAATTTTTACCCATCTTCCCTCCCTCCACTTGGTACACCCTTCCCTTCAGCAATTCCTCCACCTTTAGTTCATATCCATGGGTTATGCATATAAGTTCTTGGTTTCTCCATTTCCTATACTATTCTTAACATCTCCCTGTCTATTTTGTACCTACCAATTATGCTTCTTAGTCCCTGTACCTTTTCCCCTATTATCCCCCTTCTCCATCCCCACTGAGAGAGAAGTCAAAGAACTTACATATGACCTCCATAGCTATGATTCTGTTAATGTTCTAGTTGTTTGCTTAGTTTGTTTTTATTTTTGAGGTTCAGTTGTTGATAGTTGCGAATTTGTTGTCATTTTAATGTTCATAGTTTTGATCTTCTTTTCCTTAAATAAGTCCTTTTAACATTTTATATAATAATGGCTTGGTGATGATGAATACCTTTAGCTTTACCTTGCCTGGGAAGCAGTTTATCTGCCCTTCCATTCCAAATGATAACTTTGCTGGACAGAGTAGCCTTGGTTGTAGGTCCTTGCTTTTCATTACTTTGAATAGTTCTTGCCAGTCCCATCTTACCTGAAAAGTTTCTTTTGAGAAATCATCTGATAGTCTTATAGGAACCCCTTGTAGGTAACTCTCTTCTTTCCTCTTGCTGCTTTTAAGATTCTCTCTTTATCTTTAACCTTTGGCATTTTAATTATGATGTGTCTTGGTGTGGTACTCTTTGGGTCTAAATTGTTTGGAACTTTCTGTGCTTCTTGGACTTGTATGTCTATTTCCTTCACCAAATTTGGGAAGTTTCCCTTCATTATTTTTCACATAAAATTTCCATTCCTTACTCTTCCTCTTCTCTTTCTGGCACCCCTAAGATTCAGATGTTGGCATGTTTAAAGTTGTCCCAGAGGTTCCTAAGCCTCTCCTCCTTTTTTTCAATTCTTGTTTCCTCTTTCTGTACTGGTTAACTATCTATTTCTTCCTTATATTCCAAATCATTGATTTGAACCCAGGCTTCCTTCCCTTCACCTTTGGTTTTGTGTAGATTTTCCTTCATTTCACTTAGCATAGCCTTCACCTCTTCTTTTCTGTATTTGCTGTACTTAAGCATATCTGTCAAGCATCTTTATCACTGGTGTTTTGATCTCTGCATCTGTTAGATGGCTATCTCCTCGTTGCTTACTTAACCCACTAGAACCTTGATCTATTCCCTCTTTTGAGCCATACTACTGTCTCCTCAACTTGACAGATTCCTGTGTTTGCCTGTGTGTCTTAGGCGGAACTGTCGCACCTGTTGTGGTGCAAGGGGCAGAGCCTTAGGTATTCATTAGTGCAGGTGACTGGTTTCACCCTGTTGTGGCACTGTATGTGGGGGAGGGGTCTGTCTGGATGAGTATTGCATCTTTATATCTGTGTTTGTTAGACTTCCATGCAGCTTGATTTTCTGGAACTTCTGGTTGTCTCCAGTTTTGAGGTGGTCGTATTCCTTCTTAGTTGTGGAGGGAGATGCAGCGTGTCTACCTATGCCTCCACCTTGGCTGGAAGTCCTGATCAATTGTTTTTCTGACATGTAATCATTCAAAGACTTGAATAACTCTGCAGTTGTGGTGTTGTTTGGCACATAACATATCTTCATGCACATCCTCCTGAAAAATATATTGCCCAAAGTAAGCACTGTTGCCTTCTTGTCTACATCAGTAGATTCATCAACTTGGATTGTGTATCTCAGTGACTCATTAATTCTCTCTATCATGCCTCAATATTCTCTGTCATTTCATCAATTAATCTAGTTATGGTGATAGCCAAAAGAGGAATACACACCGCTTTTTGAATTCTAGCCTCTCCTAAAATTTCACTACAAATGTCCTTAGCAGCAGGCAGGACCAATTCTTCACTATTAGTAAAGGGCTTCTTAGCTTTAGCCATGTGGAGAGCCACTAAGAATGCTCTCAAGTGCAGCAACGTTTGATAAAATGGTGGCCTTCAATAATGGCTTCTGTTCTTCATGTTCACATTTTTTTCTTTGGAAAAACTCCAACGGCTTGCCTTTTAATGCAGAGTGCTTGGTCTCCATGTAGTGAAGCGGCTTCGAAGGTTCCATGGCTTCCTTGGAGAGCCACTCACCACATGTTATCCAAAGTGGGCATGGAGAATGTGAATCACTTGTTGCAATGAACTCGTAATTTAAGTAGGCCTCTTGGTATTTTTGCATTCTGATTTAAAGCCTCCCACCAGATGTAGCTTAATTGTCATTTGCCACTAACAATATGAGTCTGAAAGCAATTGATTTATTGTGGTCTCTGGGCAGTCAAACTTCTCTGCTAATGATAATCTGTATTTGCAGCCACTCCCCAGCGCTAGCATCACCGCCTCAGCTCCACCTCAGATCATCAGGCATTAGATTATCATAAGAAGCAGGCAACCTAGACCCCTCCACACACAGTTCACAGTAGGGTTTGCACTCCTATGGGAATCTAATGTTGCTGCTGATCTGACAAGAGGCAGAGCTCAGGAGGTAATCAGAGAGCCAGGGAGTAGCTGTAAATACAGAGTAATCTTCGCTCACTCATTTTCCCGCCACTCACCTCCTGCTGTGCAGTGCCGGTTTGTGGCCCAGGAATTTGGGGACCCCTGCATTATTGGAAAACCATGATTTGCAATGAAGCCAGTGATTTATCTATGTGTGACCTGTGCTGTGATTTTTCTTTAGATTATAATTTTAAATTAAATGTTAAAACTTTTAACCTTATCCCAAAGAATAAAAGTACCTCCGAAATCATGGATTTAAAGGATAAGCAGTATTTCTCTAAAAACATACGAAGTAAGCTTTGATAATGTAGGTCCTGGCACCCCCTCAAAACATATCAGGGGCCCTGGCTGGTAGCACAGTGGATAAGGCGCTGGCCTGCGAACCCAAAGGTTGCAGGTTCGATTCCCCAGCCAGGGCACATAACAAGGTTGCAAACCAGGTCTCCAGTCAGGTCTGTAGCTGGAGGCAGGTGAAAAGCAACCATACATTGATGTCTCTCTCCCTCTCTGCCTCTCTCCCTTCCCCGTTAAAAATAATGAAATAAAATATAAAATCTTAAAAAAAAAACAAAACAAAAACATATCAAGCACCATCAGCAATTTGAATACATTTCAGAAGCCTCTGCCCCAGGGGCCAGCCCCCTCATCCCCGAAGGGAAGCATGGAAACATCCATTTGCACGGGTAGGAGTTTTCTGGGTACTGAAAATGTGAGGTCCACTCACCATGAGTCTCTGAAGAAGGCTGTCCTGTTTTGTTCCAAGTAGAGGCCAGAGTTGGGAGCTTGGGTGCCCTTCTCATAAGGTCCCAGCGCTGAGATTGGAGTGGGCTGGAACTCCGGGGGGGATACTAGGCAACACTGGCATCTAGTGGCTGAAATGCAAGCAATCTGGGGAAGGAGCAGAAAGGATGCCGTTCCTGGACTTGGGGAGTTGCAAATGAGATAATGGGACAAACAACTAAGATAGATACAAAGCTAACCAAGTACTAAATGGGCGGTATAAAAACAAGATAAATGTCCACCCATGGAATATGATTTTTTAAAAATATAGTACATCATATGAAATATATTATGCAGGCATTGCCAAGAATGCCATAAAGATATATTATTGATATGGAAAAAGATCAATTGAGTGGGTGGGGGTGATGGTGGAGGGAAGAATACTAAGCAATTCCATGTAATTTATGTAAAATATGAGTATTAATCAACTTTGTCCATCAAAAGAACCAGCATCATTTCTGCAGTGGCCTCCCAAGTTCCAACCTTGTCCCTCTGCCTTATCCACTCCAGAGCCAAGAGAGCTTTCCCAAATCACGATGCCAGATCACACTGCCTCCCTAATTAAAATCCTTAAGTGCCCATCAGTGGATGATTAGATAAAAAAACTTAGGTACATTTACACAATGGAATTCTATATAGCAGAAAGAAAGAAGGAACTTGTACCCTTTGCAACAACATGGGTGGAACTGGAGAGTATTATGCTTAGTGAAATAAGCCAGTCAGTGAAGGACAAATATCATATGATCTCACCCATTATGGGACAATAATGAGCAAAACTAACAACAAGCAAAACAGAACCAAATATATGAATACAGTGAATAGGCCTTCAGTGGTCAGGGGGAAAGGAGTTGGGGGGAGGGGGGAGGCAGAAGAAAGGAAGGGGAGTAGCTTAGACAAGAACCTAGTATAAAGAAACCATGGACAACAGGTAGGATTGACTTTGGGGGGAATGGGTGGGTGGGGAGGGAGACAGAGGGGAGCAAAAAGGGGATGGATGTAATACAACAACAATAAAATTTTTTTTAAAAGTCAAAATACTTAAAAAAAAAAAATCCTTCAATAGCTTCCTGTCTTACATAGAAAAAAAGCCAATCTCCTCACCAAGATGCTCAGCCTTGCTCACCTCCTCTCCTACGCAGAACCTCTCAGTCCACACCTGCTCCTTGAGCTGCTGTCACTTCCTCAGCCCCCCTGAGACTTTGCATGGGTGATTTTCTTGCCCTGAAATAGCTTTGGCCCTGCTCCTCTTCCGCCCAATTTCTACTCAAACTTTAGGCCTCGGCACACAGTCACCTCCCCAGTGTAGCCCCTGTGGGTAATGGGATTTCATCTTAGTGTTTCACAATTTATCTGAGGAGCAAGCATTATGCTGAAATGAACAGAAGAAAGCAATCTAGTGATATTAATTTAAAATAAAATAAGATGTATAGACCATTGATGCAGGGTGAATTCAAAGAAGGGGGAGGTCTGTGTGAACTGGACAGCCAGAGAGGGCTTCCAGTGAAGGTGAAGATTGAAGGAAAGGAAGAATTAAACCTGGGAAAAAAAACAACATTCCAGAAAAGGAAACATTTGCACAAAGGTATGAAGGTGGACAGAGACAGCTGGAGGGGTGGCACCTGGGGAGTTTGCCTGTCTAGCACCCTTAATTCTGGTTGCAACACTTTTTTTTCCATTTCAGGATGTATTCTTCCTACATTCTCAGACCATATGTTTCCAGTGCTGCTGATTCACAATACAGTGTGTGAATTGAGTCTGGCCAATGAGAGCCTTTCCTGGGATTTTTGCCTCGTCTTTTGAAAAGGGGTGTTGTCTTTCCGCCAGAGTTACCAAACTGCAAAGATATATGCCTAGGTCTTCTTTGCCCCTGCAAAGCAAGATCTGGCCTCAGAATAAAGGCCTTAGAGAAGAAGTCAGAGACAAAGATGAAGCCATATTCCTGATTGACATTTTAAAAATCATTTATTTTTTTTAAGGATTTTATTCATTTTTAGAGAGAGGGGTAGGGAGGGAGGAAGAAAGGGAGGGAAGCATCAATGTATGGTTGCCTTTCACCTGCCTCCAGCTGGGGACCTGGTTGGGGACCTGGCTTACAACTTGGTTATGTGCCCTGGCTGGGAATCAAACCAGTGACACTTGGGTTCTCAGGCTGGTGCTCAATCCGTGGAGCCACACCAGCCAGGGCTGATTGACATTTTTTGAGCACCTGGATTCAGCCATACCTAAAGCAATTTCTCCTACATTTTTCTGATCCCTGAACCAGTAACCCTCTTCTGAGGGTCAGCATAGTTTGTCATCCATTTCTGTTACTTGTAACCCCATGATTTCTAATGTCCACACTAGCCTTGCTGGTTCTGAGATTTGCTTTGGAAAACAGTGAGGGAAGCCAAGCAGACAGCAGAAGCAACAAATGTTCTGGCCATTCTTTGGAAGCAAAGCCTTTATTCCCAGTAGACTGAGACATGTAATGTGGGAATTGGAGAATTTGAATTTTTTAACCAAGTCAGAAATCCGAAACGATAGGCCCTCTTCGCTGACCGCCCACAAGCCACAATCCCTCATCTACTCAGAAATTCTTTGAAAGGAGACCCAGGGACAAAAATGGCCTGAGGCAGCTCCTGTTCTTGGCTTCTTGGGGGTCTGGAAGAAAACTTTCTAAGCCTTCCCAGACCGCACTGGGAAGGCCAAGAATTCACAAGACAACTGGGCAAGGGATGAAATGGGTGAGGATGGGAATTATTTGATGCATTTTCCACTGTTCTTTTCCTGTTTATGCATGCTCCAACTACTCCTAAGGGCCCTTGGTGCCTGGCAGGGAGATGCTGTGGGGGTGGAAGAAAGAGACACAGACCCACTGGTTCTAGCCAAATTTGGTTCCTCCTAAGAGCTGCATGATGACATGGCACTTGGGGATCCCTGAGGGCCTGGAGGACCAGTACCTATTTAATGTGTCTAACCATCATCCCCTGTGCCTGGCACAGGATTATATATAAGAGGGACTGATCTCCATTCAGAAAATAGATTCCAAGGTCTTTCGGAGAGTGATTAGACAAGGACTCTTAAGATGGATGATCACATTAGTGTCCTTGTCTTATCTCCTCAGGGGTACTTAACATTCCTGTCCTCCTGCAGCCATGTCATCTGGCCCCCAGTAGGACACAACTCCCTTTGAAACCTATGGCCTGAGACCAGTCACAAACCATTCCCACTTTTTGAGAGCTACATCTGTAGATGTGTGCAAACATCAAAAGATACAAAAAAAAAAAAAGTCAAAATTCAACACTCATTCATGATTTAAACAAATAACTCTCAGAAAAGAAGTACATCAAAGAGAATTCCTTTAATCTGATAAAGGATATCTTTACACACACACACATACACACACATGCACATGCTCGCACAGAGCCAATATCATCATTACTGATGAATCATTAAAATGCTTTTCTCCTAACAATAGAAATAAGAAGGTATATCTACTACTATCATTTTCTATTCAGCATTGGGCCTAGTCATTTTAATAAGGCAAGAAATAAAAATTAAAAAAGAAAGGATTGGAAAGAAAACATAAACCATCATTATTTCAGATGATACTATTGGACATGGAAAATAAAACCCAAAATAATCTACTAACTATTAGAATGAATGAATAAATTTTGCAAGTTTGCTGGATATAATCAACATTCAAAAATCAATTTAATTTCTATGTACTATCAACAATTAGAAAATAAAAATTTAATTTTATTTTAAAAAATTTTATTGAATTTATTTGGGTAACATTGGTTAATAAACTTATATAGGTTTCAAGTGTAAAATTCTATAGTACATCATCTGTATATTGTGTTGTGTGTTCACCACCCAAAGCCAAGTCTCCTTCCATCACCATTTATCCTCCTTTTATCCTCTTCTACCTCCCCCAATCTCTATTCCCTCTGGTAATCACTATACTCTCATCTGTCTATGAGTTTGGGGTTTGGTTTCTTTTCTTAATCTTGTCACCTTTTTCACTCAGTCCCCCAACACTGCTCCCCACTGACAGCTGTCAGTCTGTTCTCTGTATCTATGAGTCTGTTTTTATCTTGCTAATTTATTTTGTTCATTAGATTCCACATATAAGTGAAATCCTATGGTAGTTGTCTCTACTGGCTTATTTAATTTAGCATAATACTCTCCCAGTCCATCCACGTTGTTGCAAAAGGTAAGATTTCTTTCTTTCTTACAACTGAGTAGTATTCCATTCTGTAAATTTATCACAGCTTTTTTAATCCACTCATCTACTGATGAGCACTTGGGCTGCTTCCAAATTGTGGCCAATGCAAATAATGCTGCAACGAACACAGGGGTGTATATATTCTTTTGAATTAGTGTTTCTGGTTTCTTCAGATATAGCCCTAGAAGTGGAATCATTGGGTTATAAGGCAGTTTCATTTTTAATTTTTTGAGGAAACTCTATATTGTTTTCCACAATGGCTGCACCAGTCTGCATTCCCACCAAAAGTGCATGAGGTTCCCTTTTCTCTACATCCTCACCAGCACTTGTTTGTTGATTTATTGATGATGGCCATCTGACAGGTGTGGGGTGATATCTCATTGTACTTTTAATTTTCATTTTTCTGATAATTATTGACATTGAGCATCTTTTCATTTGTCTATTGGCCATCTGTATGCCCTCTTTGGAGAAGTGTCTATTTGGGTTGTTTGCCCATTTTTATTTTTATTTTATTTAAAAAAATTTAATCTTTATTGTATTTTTTCCATTATCTTTTAGTCTGGTTATACCCCCTACCTCAGCAATCACCACACTGTTGTCCTTATCCATGAGTCCTTTATCCCTTTTGCTCAATCCCTCCCTCCCTTAACCACCACCCTTTGCTAGCTATCATGTGCTCTCCCTCTATGAGTCTGTCTCTGTTTGTCTTGTTTGTTCAGTTTATTCTTTAGCTTCCATGTATGAGTGAAATCATAATGGTATTTGTCTTCCACTGATTGCCTTATTTCACTTAGCCTAACCAAGGAGTTAAAAAAGACCTGTACGTGGAAAATTATAAGACACTGAAGAAAGAAATTGAAGAAGACACAAATAAGTAGAAGCACATACTGTGCTCATAGATAGGAAGAGTTAACATCTTTGAAATGTCCATAGTACCCAAAGCAATCTATAGATTCAATGCAATTCCTATCAAGATTCCAATGATGTATTTCACAGAACTAGAATAAATATTTCAAAAATTTCTATGGAACCACCAAAGGCCCCACATAGCAACAGCAATCCTGAGAAAGAATAAAGTTGGAAGACTGACATTACCTAATATCAAACTATATCACAAGGCCATAGTAATCAAAACAGCCTGGTGCTGGCATAAAAATAAACAAATGAATCAAGGAAACAGAATAGAGAGCCCAGAAATAAATCCACACATTTATAGTCAATTAATATTAAGCAGAGGAAGCATGCACATACAATGGGCTAAAGATAGTTTATTCAATGAATAGTGTTGGGAAAATTAGACAAATATATGAAAAAAAAAAAAAAAAGAAAGAAACTAGATCACTTTTTACACCACACTCAAGAAAAAAATTCAAAATGGATCAAACACTTAAATATTAGACCTGAAACCATAAAAATCCTAGAAGGAAACATAGGTAGCAAATTCTCAGATATTGCTTGTAGAAATTTTTTATTGGCTATGTCTCACTGGCAAGGGAAATAAAAGAAAAATAAACAAATGGGACTACATCAAACCAAAAAGTTTTTGCACAGCAAAAGAAAACATCAACAAAATAAACAGACAATCCTTTGCCCATTTTTAAATTGGATTGTTTGGTTTTTTGGTGTTGAGTTGTGTAAGTTCTTCATAAATTTTAGATATTAACCCTTTCTCAGATGTACCGTTGACAAATATGTTCTCCCATTCAGTGGGTTGTCTTTTCATTTTGTTTATTGTTTCTTTTGCTATGCAAAAACTTTTTAGTTTGCTGTAGTTCCATTTGCTTATTTTTCTTTTGTTCCCCTTGCCTGAGGAGACATATCAGAAAAATATTATTATGAGAACACATCAAGGTTTTATGTCCTATGTTTTCTTCTAGTTTTATGTTTTTGAGTCTTACCTTTAATTCTTTAATTTATTTTGAGTTCATTGTTACGTATGGTGTAAGAAGAGGGTCTAGTTTCATTTTTTCCATGTAGCTGTCTAATTTTCTCAACACCATTTATTGACTAGGCTGTCTTTACCTTATTGTATGTTCTTTCCTCCTTTGTCAAATATTAAATGACCATAAAAACATGGGTTTATTTCTGGACTCTCTATTCTGTTCCATTGATTTATATGTCTGTTTTTATGCTGTTTTAATTACTATGGCCTTGTAGTAGAGTTTGGTATCAAGTAGCCTGATTCCTCCAAATTTTGTTCTTTCTCACGAGTACCATTGCTATTGCTATTGGGGTCTTTTGTGGTTCCATATAAATTTTTGGTGTAGTTGTTCTAGTTCTGTGGAATACACAATTAGTATCCTGATAAAAACTTCATTGAATCTATAAATTGCTTTGGGTATTATAGACATTTTCATGATATTAATTCTTCCTATTCATGAAGATGGTATATGCTTCCACTTATTTGTATCTTCTTCACTTTCTTATAATGTCTTATAATGTTTTGAGTACAGGTCTTCTATATCCTTTGTTAAATTTATTCCTTTTGTTTTTTGTTTTTTTGGTTTGTTGTTGTTGTTGTTGTTATTGTTGTTTTTCAATGTATGGTTGCCTTTCACCTGCCTTCAGCTATGGATCTGGCTGAGACCTGGCTTGCAACCTGATTATGTGCCCTGGCAGGGGAATCGAACCAGTGACCTTTGGGTTCGCAGGCTGGCACCTTATCCACTGTGCTACCAGACAGCACACTTTATTTATTTATTTTTAATTGAAAAAAAAAAAAAAAAAAACCCAAAAAACAAGGAATAAATTGTTTTCTTATTTTCCCTTTCTGATAGTTCATTATTGGTATATAAAAATGCAACTAGTAGTTGGGGAGGGGGGCAGAGGGGAGCAAAAAGGGGATGGATGTAATACAACAACAATAAATTTTTTTTAAAAATGCAACTAATTTCTGGATATTTATTATGTATTCTGAAACTTTACTGAATTCATTTATCAGTTCTAGTAGTTTTTTTGGTGGAGTATTTAAGGTTCTTAACATACAGTATCATGTCATTTGCAAATAATGACAGTTTTACTTCTTCCTTTCCAATTTGGATGCCATTTTGTCTTCTTCTGCTAGGGCTTCCAGTACTGTGTTGAATAAAAGTAGTGAAAATGGATATCCCTACCATGTTTCTGTTCTTAAGGGAAATGCTTGTAGTTTTTGTACATTGAGTATGGTGTCGACTGTGGGTTTGTAACATAGAGCCTTTATTACATTGAGGTATGTCTCCTTTATTGCGACTTTGCTGAGAGTTGTTTATTTTTTTAGCATAAATGAGTGGTGGATTTTATCAACTGCTTTTCCTGCATCTATTAATATGATCGTGTGGTTTTTACCCTTTACTTTGTTTATATGGTATATCATGTTTATTGATTTGCAGATATTATACTCATCTTACATCCCCAGAATAAATCCCAGTTGATCATGGTGTTGATGTTTTTAACGTATTGCTAGATCTGGTTTGCTAATATTTTGTTGATGAGTTTAGCATCTATGCTCATTGGGACTACTGGCCCATAGTTTTCTTTCTTTGTAGTATCTTTATCTGGTTTTGGAATTAGGATAATGCTGGCCTCATAAAATGAGCTTGGGAGTCTTCTCTTGAATTTTTTTGAATAGTTTGGGATGGGTAGGTGTTAGTTATTTTTTGAATGTTTGGTAAAATTCACCTGTGAAGCCATTAGATATCAATTAATTCCATTTGGTGTCGAGTGTTATTTAAGGTCTCTCTTTCCTTTTTTTTTTTTTCCTGATTGGAAGATCTACCTCACTAATATCAATGGGTTGTTGAATTCCCCTACTATGACTATATTGCTTTCAGTCTTTTCTATTAAGATTTGCTTTATACATTTGGGTGCTCCTATGCTGGATGCAAGGATGTTAACAATGGTTAATATCCTCCTGTTGTATTGCTCTGAAAATTGTAAATTTCATTTAAATTTTACCAAAAATCATCAAGTACTTATAAATCTGATAAAAGAAATATCTATATGCTAAAAACTACAAACAAAAAGAAAAAAACAATTTTAAAAAGAACAAAGATTAAGAAAAAATAAAATAAAAACTACAAAACACTGCAGAAAAATTAAAGAAAGCCTACATAAATTGAGGACTCATACATGTTCACTGGCTGACTAGCCAACTTGATAATATTGAGATGTCAATCTCCTCAAATCATTTTTTACATTTAATGAAGACCTAATAAATATCCCAGTAGGTACTTTTGAGGAAATTGGCATGCTGATTTAAAAATATATATGAAAATTCAAAGAACCTAAAATACAGGGTGGGTCAAAGTAGGTTTACAGTTGTAAGTACATGAAACACAGAGTTTATTCTTGTACTATCAATTATTGTTTTATTTTCCAAATTAACAACTGTAAACCTACTTTTGCCCCACCTTATAGGCATGACAATTTCTTTAAAAAAACAAAGCTGCAGGACCTATACTATCAGTTATCAGAAGTTTTTTTTAAAATACATATCTGTAGTAAGATAATGTAGTATAGCATAATAATAGTCAAATAAACCATAATAGGGAGCCCAGAAGGAGACCAACACATATTCAATCACATGATTTACAATAATGATACACTACAATTGAGTGGGGAAAAGTCATTTTAGTAAATGGTCTTAGCTCAATTGGGTATGTGTATGGGGGAAAAAGTGAACCTACTTCATGTTAATTTGAGAAGGGTCATAGACTAAAGTAAAAAGAATACATCTTCTAGAAAAGAACCCTTGGGGTAGGCAAAAATTTCCTAAATAAAACAGGTTGAGAGAAAATGTTGCAAATCATCTATGAAAAAGAACTCATATCCAGAATATACAAAAACTTTTATAAATGAATTGGGAAAAGATAACTATCCCAATTTTAAAGATGGGCAAAAACTTGCATAGGCATTTACATAAAAGAGAACGTTCAATTCTGGTCAAGATGAAGGCATAGATAGACACACTTTGTCTTCTCAAGCAACCATAGAGAGAATTACAACTAAACCTCAAAACAAATAACACCTGAAACTGTCAGAAAAGCAAACTGTATGGAAGTTCCACACCAAGGATTTAAAGAAACTACATTCATCCAGACTAGGAGGGGCAGAGGTGAGAAGATGATCGGACAGGTGAGGATATGGGGTGTGGCATGTAGAGGCAGTGGTAGAACAGGCTGCCCCACACTCATGTGTGGTAGATAAAAGTCAGGAGAGATACGTTGGGAGTAAGCAATTCCAGCCCTGGGCCAGACTGCACAGCCTAGGGTTCCAGTGCCAGGAAGAAAAGTCCTCATAACTTCTGGCTGTAAAAACCAGTATGCATTGGGGCAGAGAAAGAAACTGCCAGAGTTTCAGGAAACTCCACTTAAAAAGCCCACATGGTCTTAGAATGTACACAAACCTACCCACTCTGGGATTCAGCACCAGGGCAACAGCTAGAATGGCACCAGTTACATATAGGGAGTGGGTGAAGTGACTGGAAATGGGGCAAGTGCCAGGCAAATCTCCAGATGCCAGGCAGCAGTACTGCCCCCTCTCCAAGCTCTCTCCCCACACAGAGCCACAAAGCAGTGAAGCGGGTGGTCCTACCCTGGTGATTACCTAAGGCTCTGCCCCACCCAATTTATAGATGCCTTTTTTACAGTAGGCTATGCTACTAAGCAGTTCTACTTAATACACAGAAACAAATACAAGGAGGCTGCCAAATTAAGGAGACAAAGAAATATCGCCCAAAAGAAAGCATAGAACAAAACCTAACTTGGTGAAGGAAAAGACATACAAGTCCAGGAAGCACAGAGTCCCAAATAGGTTGGGCCCAAAGAGGACCACACCAAGACACATCATAATCAAAATGCTAAAGGTTAAGGATAAAGAGAGAATCTTAAAAGGAGCAAAATAAAATCAGAGTTATCTACAAAGGAGTTGCCATAAGACTATCAGCTGATTTCTCAAAAGAAACTTTGTAGGCAAGAAGAGACTGCAAGAAGTATTCAAAGATATGAAAAGCAAGGACCTACAACCTAGATTACTTTATCCCGAAAAGTATGATTTAAAGTGGAAGAGCAGATAAAGTGCTTCCCAGACAAGGTAAAGCTAAAAGTATTCATCATCACCAAACCATTATTATATGAAATGTTAAAGGGACTTATTTAAGAAAAAGAGGATCAATATTATGAACACCAAAAATATAACAAACTCACAACTGTCAACAGCTGAATCTAAAAAGCAAAAATAAAACAAATCAAGCAAACAATTAGAACAGGAACAGAATCATAGATATGGAGATCGTTCAGAAGGTTATCAACTGGGACAGGAAAGGGGGAGAATGGGAGAAAAGATGCAGGAATTAAGAAGCATAATTGGTCCTGGCTGGTGTGGCTCAGTGGATTGGTGCCAGCCTGTAAACCCAAAGGTTGCTGGTTTGATTCCCAGTCAGGGCACATAATCAGGTTGCAAGCCAGGTCTCAAACCAGGTCTCTAGCCAGGTCCTTGGCTGGAGACAGGTAAAAGTCAACCATATATTGATGCTTACCTCCCTTTCTTTCTCCCTCCCTGACCTTCTCTCTGAAAATAATAAACAAAATTAAAAAAAAAAAAAAAGAAGAAGCATAATTGGCAAGTACAAAATAGACCAGGGGATGTTAAGAATAGTATAGGAAATGGAGAAGCCAAAGAACTTATATGCATGATCCATGGACATGAACTAAGGGGGAGGGATTTCTGGAAGTAAGGAGGGTACTGGGTGGAGGGGGCCAAAATGAGAAAAATTGGGACAACTGTAATAGTATAACCAATAAAATATATTTTTAAAAAGAGGACAAATGGCCAGTAGCACATCAGCATCTTGAGCCATTACAAAAATGCTGATATAAATCTCAGTAGGGTACCATTACACCCCCACTCAATGGCCAGTATGAGTGTGGTGGACTTGGAGAGATTTCCCTTCAAGGGATGATTCTGTCCAGCTGCAGGGAGTGCTATCAGCAGGTAGCTATTAGCCCCTTAAACTTCTGCCTCTGAAAACTGCCCTACCCAAGGCCACGGCCCTTCCTTAGTCCACATGTGAGGACTAAGAGGGCCAGGGTTTGGAGGTATGCTTGTTCCTGCTAAAGTTGGTCACCGTGATGGGCAGCACTCATCCCAGAGCTCTCTGCTGGGTTGACTGGGGCTTCACTGACCAGCATCACAGATCAATTTCTCTTTCTGCCCACTACTCCCCATGCCTTTCTCTTCACAGGTGCTAATCTGTAATAGACAGGTTGCAACCCAAACTCCATCAAAGCATGTGCTTCTGGAGAAACCAACCTGGCAGCAAGGATGTGGATATGGAGCAACTGGAACTCTCATAACTTAAAACTACTTCAGAAAACTGTTTGGCAGCATCTACTAAAGCCAAAGATGCACACGCCCTGTGACCCAGCAAATTCTCTTCTGGGTAGGTACCCAACTGAAATCTGTGCTTATGTCTACAAAAGCCTTGTTCACAGAAGCTTTATTCATGATAGCCAAAACTGACAACCCACCAAATGGCCATCAGCAGCAGAATGGATAAATACGTGGTGGTAAGATCAATCAATGTCCAGTGAGTTATAAGAAAAGAAATACTGCTAAACACAACAACATGGGTTACTCTCACAGGCAACGTGCTGAACTGAAGAAGCCAGACACAAAAGGGTATGCACTGTATGGTTCCATTTATATGAAGTCCAAAATCAGACATAACCAACCTATGATGACAGAAGTCAGAAGAGTTGAGAAGTTGAGGCTAGGGGGAGCCTGTGGGGAGCTGGCCTGGTATCTTGCTCTGGGTGGTGGTTACATGTATGTACATTCATGCAAAAACTGGTCAAGCTCTATAATTAACAGCTGTGTATTTTATTGAATGTTATTTCTTGGTAATGAAAATAAGGTAAAACAACAACAACAACAGAACAGCCCTGGCTGATGTGAACTCAAAGGTCTCTGATTCAATTCCTGGTCAGGGCACACGCCTGGTTGCAGTCCAGATTCCCTGTGGATGTATCTTTTGCCCATTGATGTTTCTCTTTCTCTCTTTCTCCTTCTCTTCCCCTCTCTCTAAGAATAAATAAAATCTTAAAAAAAAAAAAAAAAGGTCCCACATTTTTAGGGAGTTCACTATGTTCCAGGCTGAAGCCTTTACACACAGTGGCTCATTGGCTCCACACACAGACACACACACACACACACACACACACAACACACAGGCACATCAACACACACACCAAACATACCAACATGCATGCAACCCAATACACAGACATACCAACAGATACCCACACACCAAACATATGCCAATACACAGATACCAACATAACCCAAAACCACATGTATATGCACACATAGACACACCAACATACACCCACATGCCAAATTCGCTAATATACATACACCCATATACTCGAATACACATATACAGACACACCAACACATACACATATACACACCAAACACACAAATTTCAACACACACTCAAACACAAACACACCCTCCAATGCACTCCATACACCAAGCACACATGCACACAACATAGACGACCAACACAAACCCATGCACACACACCAGTTACAGGGCACTGCGGAGAGCTGAGCCTTAGGGAGGAGTAAGAACTACAGGCAGAGCTGTTGGCTAAATTCCGGGCTTCAGTATGCACCTCTGAAGTGGGAGTGATCACAGAGATGTGATCACGCACATGCACACCCTAGTCAGCACAAGGCCAGGTGCACCCTACACCCTGAATATAAGCATTGGTCATTACAGCAAGCCCTGCTGAGGGAGGACACATCTGAAGAGCGTTGTGTTGTGGAGGAACCAGGCAAACCGATGGCAGACACAACATAGCCTGTGATACCTGTGATACTTGGGAGAGGATTGGGGCAGCTGTTGGTGTAAAAACCCTCTGCATGGCCCATTTCAGTTTGCAAATCCCTTTCATCTTGTTATTGCAGTTTTCCTCTCTATAGCGTAGGAGGGACCTACAGAGAAACCATGGCTCACATTGTCAGGAAGGGAAGATGGCATCTTGATTCTTATCCTTTGTTTTGTTTTGAAAAGCAAGGAAAACTGTGATTTTAAAAATTTACTTTTTATTTTTTTAGAGAGAGGGGAAGGGAAGGAGGCAGAGAAGCATCAGTGTATGGTTGCCTTTCACCTGCCTCCAGCCACAGGCCTGGCTGGAGACCTGGCTTGCAACCTGGTTATGTGCCCTGGCTGGGAATCAAACCAGAGACCTTTGGGGTTTGCTGGCTGGAGCCTTAATCACTGTGTCATCAGCCAGGGCAATGTGATGTCTTTTAAACAACTGGCAGGTTTGAAGCACAGAGAAGACTTGGATCATTAAGTTGAAAGAGGCACAATCAAGTGAAGAATCAGAGGAACAGAGATGGCAAGTAAATGGCCCCAGGTCACACAGTGAGTGAGTAGTGGGATCAGAACCCGCTCAAAAATGAGATTTTAACTACACCCAAGACAGGCTGTTAATTCAATAGCATGAAACAAAGATGGGAACAAGAGGACTAAAACCCAGCTCTGCTTCCTCCTCCATTCTTCAAAGACTTACCTCCCTGTCACTGGAAATTGGGTCCTGGCCTCCTTTTTGGCTGGAAGGTTGCCGAGGATGCAAACAAGAACCATGCTCAAGATTTCCTCCACCCACATGCAGAACTATGTTCCAGCCAGAGGGACCAGAATAGAACTCAGACCTCATTAGTTTCATCCCCAGCACCCAGGCAAAACACATTCCTAAAGGTCTAGGGCTTCAGCAGAAGCTGCTTGGGAACAGAAAGATGAAAAAGGCCGGGATCTCAGGACTGAGCTGTCAGGCAAACATCAGTCCCTGGAAGGGGCCATGGACTCAGCCATATTGGACAATGACACAGAGGCATGGCCGACATGTGGTCAGGGCAGTCCCCAAAAGAAACTGCCTTGGCAATGGATGAGAGAACTTCTAGCACAATCCAGACTTGGTACCATTCCTTAAGTCTTAAATTGGGCTTCTTATGTGATGATTTAGTAGTTAATCCACTCAGCCGAGACACTGGGCCTTCAGGCTACTTGAAAGGAAGGCAGAGGAAGGAGGATCTTGGTTCTGGTCACTCGGCTTAAGTCCAATGACCACCAGGAAATTGCGCAACAGATGCACACCATTCTCGCCCACAGGTCTCATTGGCACAGCCCCAAGAGGTCCTCCCACACCTCTGCTTTATCCACAGCCTTAGCCCTGCACCTCTTGTCCAAGTGAGCTTCATTTTCCAAAACCTCTGGGCTCACTGGGTAATCAATTAGGGCTTTGGCAGCACACATGGTACCCTCCGTTGCTTCCTGACCTGGGCTTCCTGATTTCATCACCCCTTTTGTCCTATATAATAGCACAGCTCCCCAGCAGGGGCTGACGGTGCCCCCACCAGTTTCTCACTACCCTCACAAACAGGATAATGGGAGGCCCAGAGGCTGGGGCCATTGTCCCAAACACAACCAAAATGTGTGAGTACCTTGAAATGACCTTGAATACTCCCTGGGAGGATAAATGAGCTAATGAATCAACTCCTCTGCTGGGGACAGGTGTGGAAGGTTGGAGGATGAGCCCGATGACAGCGGGTTCCTGCTCTCCAGATGCCCCCAGTCCTTGGTGTAAGGCTGACTCACAAAGAAGAACTAACTGCACAGCTTTGGGGACACTCTAAAGGTTTCACAAGGAAGTCAGCACAAGCGAAGCAGGTCCTCGTTGGAAGCATGCCCAGCCAAAGATCAGGCAGATTCAAGGACAAGTGCAGCGTTTGGGTGGTCCTTACAGGGATATAGAAGCCAGTGCCAAAAGTCCAGCAAAAGACAAAATGGCTACCTCAGTGGGGTCACATGCAGTAATCTATGCTCCTTTTACCACCACCGTCCCGCCTCCTCCTAGTCCTTTGCTTATCCAATCAGCAAAGGTTCATGGAGCCAGGTTTGTGATAAGCACTGAGCTCTAGGTGGGGAAACAATGGGCAAACAAGATCTGTCTTTGCCCTCGTGGGACTAGTGGGAGATGGAAAGATGGACACATAATTCCCCAAATAGCTGTATGTGAGCTGGGAGCTCTAAGTGAGAAGAGGGATTCTGGAGAAGGAAAGGGAGCGGTATCAGTGACTGTCCTGTTTGGGGACAATGGGATAAGACTGCACAGGTTTTTGTTGCTCTCAGCTCTGTGTGTTTATTTGTGAGGTCTTCCTGCTGCTGCCTAGATGAAATCTTCCAGATGTCAGATGTCCACACAGGGGCTGTTTGTTTGCCTCTGATCACAGACTCGTTTATGTAGCAGGGCTTGGGGAAAGCATTCCTTGTTCAAACAGATGATTAAAACCCTCCAGGAGAATTCAGCGTCCTTGAGGTTGGGGAACTGGATGTTCCACATCAGTGCTGGTCTCTCCTTAAGGACCTTCTGTTCAGTCACTGGGACTGGTTAGATGGATTATTTATTGGCCAGATTGAATGTGTCCTCCAGCTATAAAACTGGTACCAGAGTCCTGGGCAACACTTTCAAGGTAAGACCCATTTGTCTCCCTAGAACAAATTTCAGGAAAGATTTCAGATTGAGCGTGTCCCAAAGGGTTTCACTCAAGGGCATCCATTTATTTTACAACTACTTTATTCACACCTGGCACATACCAGGCATTGGGCCAAGCTCTGGGGCATAATAATGAACATGACAGACCATCAGGGCTTATTACAGTTTGCTAAGACAAGACAGATACCCATCAAACCATAACTCATACATTACATATGTAAGTCTAAATCATGCTAACTACCATTAAAAAAAAGCACAGGGTTTTCAGGTGTGTATATCAGGATGATCTGATTTAGTTTAAGGATTTAGTGACATCTGAGTTACAGAGATCTGAAGAATGAACACAAGTGACACAGGAAAGGAGGGAAGGTAACACATGCACAAAGGCATTGAGGGAAGACAACTCAGAGCACATCTAAGGAACAAAGAGAAGCCAACATGGTGGAACAGAGTAAGAATAGAAGAGAGTGATTCAACAGGGTGAAGGGTAAGTCACACCAGGCCCTGCAGAGCCTGAGGAGTCTGGAGTTGCTCTAAGAGCCATGGGAAGCTGTAAGGAGGAGGCTGTCATCACCATTCTCTCGCTCTCTCTCATCCTTCCTGCTATCTGTAGGATATTTCTAGAATAGCTCTTATTCCACCACTCCCAGCTTGGACCCTGTCAGTGGCCCTTCACAGTTGAAAGAACTCAAACCTCCTTAGCAAAGGTTTAAGGTCTTCATGATTAGTCAGAATTTTGAAGAATAAATAAGTGACTAGCTGTTCAGTGAAAGTAATTGTTGCATTTCTTTTCTTATGAATAATGTCCTGGCACAAGCTCCTTTAGGGCAGAGGTCATAAAACTACCTTTCCTTATATTCCCAACAGTGGCCTCAACAGAGACACTATTGTCATTATTAACATCATCATCATCATCATCATGGCTTCCATTAACTAAACTGTGATCACTGTGCTAAGCACTTTACATTATGTATTGGTTAGCTGTTGCTGTGTAATAAAACTGCTTAAAATTAGTGACTTTAAAACCACAAAGCATTTTTTCTTCTTTTTTTTATCCATCATCCACCACCCACCTCTGGCATCCACCAGTCTGCTGTGTGAGGTGATATCTCAGTGTGTGTGTGTGTGTGTTAACATTTTATTTATTATTTTTAGAGAGAGGGGAAGGGAGAGAGGCAGAGAGGGACAGAAACATCAATGTATGGTTGGTTGCCTTTCACCTACATCTAGCCATGGACCTGGTTGGAGACCTGGCTTGCAACCTGATTATGTTGCCCTGTCTGGGAATCAAACCAGCAACCGTTGGGTTCACAGGCTGGTGCCTTATCCACTATGCCACCAGCCAGAACTATAGAACATCTTTTCATGTACCTGTTGACCACCAGTATCTGTGGATCATCTTTAGAAAACTGTGTATTCAGGTCTTCTGTCCATTTTTTAAATCAATTTTTTATACTATGGAGCTGTATGAGTTTTTAATATATTTTGGATATTAGCCTCTTATCAGATACATGATTTGCAAATATTTTCTCCCATTCTGTAGGTTGCTTTTTCACTTTGTTGATGGTACTTTGCTGGGCAGAGGCTTTTTAGTTTAACTTAGTCCCTCTTGTTTATATTTGCTTTTGTTGTTTTTGCTTTAAGTGTCAGATGAAGAAAAAAAAAAAAAAGCCACGCCAAGACCCATGTCAAGGAGCTTACTGCCTGTTTTATCTCAGAGGTTTGTAGTTTCAGGTCTTACATTCAAGTCTTTAATTCATTTTTACTTAATTTTGTGTGTGTTGTAATACAGTGGTCCAGTTTCATTCTTTTGTTTCTCTTTTCCTCCTCCCTTCAGCAATTAGTACACTGTTGTTCATGTCCAAGAGTCCTTTTCCCTTGTTGCTCAATCCCTCCATCCTCTCACCTACTCCCATCCTTAGCTGTCATGCTCTCTTTCTCTGAGTCTGACTCTATTTTCCTTGTTAGTTCAGTTTGTTCACTAGTTTACACAAATGAGTGAAATCATATGGCATTTGTCTTTCTCTGACTGAACTTATTTCACTTAGCATAACATTCTCTAGGTCCATCTTACTGTTGGTTTCATTCTCTTGCATGTGGATATCCAATTTCTCCAACAGCATTTGTTGAAGAGGATGTTCTTTCCCCATTGTATATTCTTGACTCCTTTATTGTAAATTAATTAACCACATATGCCTGGGTTTCTTTCTGGACTCTATTCTGTTCCACTGATTGATGTGTCTGTTTTTCATGCCAGTGCCATACTGTTTTAATTACTTTACTTCTGTAATACAGTTTGAAATTGGAGCATGATGCCTCCAGCTTTGTTCTTCTTTCTTAAGATTGCTTTGGCTGCTTGGGGTCTTTCATGGTTCTATACATGTTGTTCTATTTCTGTGAAAAATACTATTAGAAACTTGATAGGGATTCCATTGAATCTGTTGATTGCTTTGGGTAGTATGAACATTTCAATAATATTAATAATTCTAATCTATGAGCATGGAATAGCTTTCCATTTATTTATTTATTTTAATTTTATTGTTGTTGTATTACATTCATCCCCTTTTGCTCCCCCCATTTATTTATACCTTTAATTTCTATCATTAATGTCTTTTTAAAAAATATTTTTAAATTTATTTTTAGATAGAGAAAAAGAGGGAGAGAAACAGCAATGTGTGAGAGAAATATTAATCAGATGCGTTGCCTTCTCATATGCACCACAAACAGGGACCAAACCCATAACCCAGGCATGTACCCCAAGCAGGAATTGAACCAGCAATCTTTCACTTTGCCGGAAAATACCCAGCCAACTGAGTGAGCCACGCTGGTCAGGGCTGTCGTTAATGTCTTGTAGTTTTCATTATACATTATACAGGGCTTTCAGCCTTATTACCTGGACTCCTGCTGCTTCACTTCCCCAAAGTTAACCCCATGGTTAAGTTTATTCCTAGGGCCCTGGCCAGGTGGCTCAGTTGGTTGGAACACCAAAAAGTTGTGAGTTTGTGGGTTCAATCCCTGGTCATGGCACATATGGGAGGCAACTGATTGATGTTTCTCTTTGACATTGGTCTCTCTCTCTCTCTCTCTCTCACCAAAAAACATATCCTCAGGTAAGGATTTAGAACATTATATTCCTAGGTATTTTATTATTTTGATGCAATTGTAAATGGAATTATTTTCTTAATTTCTCTTTCTGATGGTGCATAGCAATGCAACAAATTTTTGTGTATTGATTTTGTATCCTGCAACTTTACTGAATGAATTTATTTGTTCTAACAGTTTTGTTTTGTTTTGTTTTTTGATGGCATCTTTAGCTTGCTAACAATTCTGTGGATTGGTAATATAGGCTAGGCTCAGTTGGGCAGTTCTGGTATTGATTGGTCTCTCTAATGTGTCCGTGGTTACTGGAAGGCCAGCAAGCTGGCTCTGTTTCTGAAGATTGACTGACTATTTGCTGGATTGATAGAGATGAATGATCCTATATCTCTCACCATCTTTTAGGTTAGCTTGGACTTCATCATGTGGTCAATGTCAAGATCCCAAGAGAAGGTATACTCAGTTAAAGTAAAAAGGTAAATTCAGTTGGCCAAATCAAGTTATAAGGCCATCCCTTTTACAGGGGAGAGAAGAAAGAAACTCTACCACTAAACAGGAAGCCTGAAGAGGGTGAAAAAATCACAGAAGAGGGTGAAAAATCATGTCATTTTTGCAAACACACCATCTCATAGGCATTATCTCATTTTATCCTGAAAAAGGTGAAATTAAAGTCCCACTTTACAAATGAGGAGGCTAAGGCAGAGAGAAGATAAATATCTTGCTCAGGAAGCTAACAGTTAATAGACTTGAGATTTAAGCACCAGGGTTTATAACTCCACAGTTATCATGTGTTCTTAACTCTTAGGATGTACTGCCCATTCCTCACTTACTCAGATAAAAGACTTGTTAAAGTATGTTTCCCATGAGTCCAGGTGTCTTCATCATATTTATTATACATCAATGATACACAGGCACTATTCAGATTGTATTAACTCATTTAATTTTCCAGCAGCCCTATGAGGTATATATTAATGATTCTCCATGTAATGTGGGTTAGGATTAGAAATTTCATGAGGGCGAAGACCATTGTACTCATTTTTATACCCCGCCTCCCGCCCCAGTTTGCGCAATGTCTGGCACACAGTGAGTACACTTTTACCAAATGTTTGCTGGGTAGGTGAGTGAGTGAGTGAACAGAAGCCTAAGGAAAATGATTCTTAGCCCAAGGTCACACAAAGGGACGAGATCCCAGATCTTTGACCTCTTTCCTATGGCAGCCTTATTACCTGGACTCCTGCTGCTTCACTTCCCCAAAGTGATTGAAAAAAGAACAAACACAAGATTTCAGATGTGCTGCTCTATCTTCCAGAAGATACCCCCAAATCAGACATGGACCCCAAAATATACACCTGAAAATATTTGGAATTCATACAGTGTCTAGAGAGAGCACAGGGTCCAGAGTCTAAAAACTCAACTGTGTCACCCACCTGCCGTATGTTCTGGGCAGGTCACTTGGGTGAGACCTAACTTTCTTTATCCGAAATGCAAGGATATAAATCTCTGCCTACATTCGAGGTCCATGTCAAAGATCAGAGGAGGTCAGAGGAGGGAATGGATGTGAACCATTACATATTAGTAGACTGCACCCAACTCAACCTACAGATCTCTCCAAGTTCACCACCTGGGCCACCACCCTGCCCTCTTTTCCTTGCTGAAGGGAGCCCTGGCTGCACTGCCAGCTCATCTCCTAACTACTATGAGCTCAGCCTCCCACAGGGTCCTGTCTGGTTTTTGGCCTCCCTTCACTCCTGACTGCAGGAACCACACTGCCCCGTGTCCTGGTCCAACCTTACGGGACACACAGAGGCTCTAGTTTCCAGACTGGGATGAAGCACTGTGCTCTAGGATGTCTGTGCTGCAGCCTACAGTGTCAAATCTGGCTTCCCCAGCAGCTGTCCTAAGGGGCCATGCAACACAATGAGGGGAGTTTAGGTCTCCAGGAGGCAATCTGGACTAACTAAAGACAGGAAATGGAAAACTATCAGTGGATACTTTCCCTTCCTCTCCCACACACTCTTTGAAGGTGTTCCAATTCCACATCATGTCTCTGAGACATGGTATGGCTGTGCTTTCTTGTGCAGCTGTGACCAGCTCAGCAACATACCACCTTGTGTTTGCTCTCTCCTTCCTGGCCTCACACCTCACTTTCCCTCAATCTACATTTCTGACCCCCACCCTACAATGAAGCATCAGTACCTAAGCTTTGCCTCCAGCTCTGTCATCTAGGCAACACAGCCTAAGATAGAAGAAATTGAGGAAGTTGTCAAATTGTAGCTGCTCAAAACCTCATGGGAGGACTGACCGTACCCCTAGTATTGGTGAGGAACTCGCAAACACTGCTGGTGGGAAGGTGAAAGGCAACGTTTTGAGAAACAGTTTGGCAGTTCCTGGAAAAGGTAAATATCTACCACAGGCCTAATCTTTCCCCTCCTAAGGCTCTGTCCAAGAAAAAGGAAAAACCTATGTCCACACAAAGACTTGTGCAAGCATGAATGCTTACTGCAGCTTTACTTACGATGTTCCCAAACTGGAAACAACTCAAATGTCCCTCATTTGAGGGACATACTCAACTGGTGAACGTACAGACACATGATGGTGTATTCGTACCGTGCATCAAAAATGAATGAACAATTGATACATCCGACATGGGTGAATTTCAAAATACTTATGTTAAATGAACAAAGCCCCACAAGGAAAGAGTACACACTGTTTTATTTCATTCACATAAATTCTAGAATTTGCAAATTAATTTATCACAGCAGAGAGCAGGCTTACCTAGGGACAAGGGTGGTAGATGGAAGGCTTGCCAAGGGGCATGAGGAAACGTTGGGGAGGGATGGGGATGTCTGCCACATTGATTGTGCCGATGGTTTCAGGGAACACCTGAGCAAAGGTATGAGAAAGCAATTGCCATGCCCACAGATGAACTCAGCCAAATCCTTAGAGAAACAATAACTCCAATGCTATGTAAAACATTTCAGTGCACAGAGCAAAAAAGGAACACTTCCAAATTCCTTATACGAAACCAGTATAACTTTGCTACCAAAACCTGGCAAAAATAGCATATTAATGGAAAGTATGATGTTCTGCACATACTTGTGGTGTTATTATTAACTCAGTAAATCAGTTACACTGCATCTGACCTAGTTTCAAGGTTTTTCTTTGTCTTTGGTTTTCAGAAGTTTGATTACAATGTCTCTCTCTCTCTCTCTCTCTTTTTTTTTTTAAGTTATTTATATATTTTTAGAGAGCGGGAAAGGGAGGGAGAAAGACAGGGAGAGAAACATCGGCATCTGCCCACAACTGGAGACCTGGCCTGCAACCCAGGCATGTGTCATGACTGGGAATCAAACTGGCAACCTTTTGGTTTGTTGGACAACACCTAATCCACTGAGCCACACTAATCAGGGCACAATGTCTCTTTGTGTGGATTTCTATTTCTTTGGGTTATCCTGTTGGGAGGAATTAGCAACCAGATAAGATGGGAAGAGCAGGCTCGTTGGTTTCTAAGACTGATGCCAATGAGATGGCTTCTAACGGGTGGGAGCCCAGCCAGAAAGGGGAGTGCCAACATCCCTGTGTGGTCCCCTTGATGCCTTTCTTGGAACATCTGTCCTCACCCTGAACCACCCCTGCTCTCCATGACCATGGCTCCTGCCTTTGTTTGTATAATTATCACCTCTTGCTTTTCCTTAAAAAATAAAAATAATAAATAAAAGACCGTAACAGCAGTCTCTGAGCCTCCTCTCCTAGCAGTCTGTCCTCCACTATCAAAATCTAATTATGTCCATAGCTATGACCCTGACACTCCTCTGCTCTATAGGGTCTGCTCCCCGATGGTCAACATAACAAAGTGCAAACAAGCACACAGCCCAACACTATAGCCTCATTCTCCACAATGTTGTCACTTGCTCCCAGCCAATATCCTGATCATGCTGAAGCATTACAGTATGTTGTTTATGCCTCTGTGACTTTGCAATGCCATTCCTTCTGCCTGGGTGGTCTTTTCTTCCTCTCATCAGTGAGGAGTGGTAGATAGGCTCCCCACATCTAACTTGTACCTTTGCCCAGCTCAGGATAGGACCCAGCACAAAGCAGATGCCACTGAGAACTTATGAGAGGAAATGCTCTCTTTATTTTGCTGGTCTTGATCTATATTGTTTATAATACAACTGTGATCATAAGTATAATATTTTATGGAGTTCTACAAACATTATCAAACCTGATGGGGTTATAAGAACCTGCAAATTTGCAGCATGGTCATAACAGTGGCTGAGCTGGGGTCCCCTGAAGTGTGGCTGCCATCTGAGGTGAGGGCAGTCTTGTTAAGGGCAGTACCATTAAATTGTGGAGTTTGCAATCATTTAAATGGTTAGTGTCAAAATTATGTTGCAATATTGCAATAAACATGAAAATTTCTAAGTAAAAAGGAGTACTTAAAAAGAAACCACTTCCTTAAAAGAATGTCGATTAATAATGTAGAATAGATGGTTGAAATGAGAAAATAACTTTTTGAAACCATCACAGTAACAATGGGTTCAGGCAAGAACCACTCATGGGTGCTAAAACTTGCGGGTGAAAATCTGATGAGGTAGAGGATATTGACATAGTCTCAGAGTATCATTTCACAAATGATCTACTAATTGTGAAGGAAAAAGCAGTAACTTTACAATGGAAGACACCATTTTGACTAAGATAAAAGTTAATGTCATCATTAATGGGATAAACTGACATCAAATGCCTTGATAAGATGCATAGAGCAAGATACATCATTTCAGTGGTTTTCCTTTATAAGATATTATCTAAGTCTAATCAGGAGAAAGCACCAGACAAACCCAACCTAGGGGACATTTTGTTAAATATGTGGCCTGAACTGTCCTCAAAAATGCTAAACTCAAGAAGGACAAAGGCTGAGAAATTGTTCTAGATTGAAGAAAACTAAAGAAACATGAATACTAAATATAATGCAGGATTCTGTATTGGATACTAAGAAAGAAAAAAATGCAAAAAATATTCTTTGGACAATTGGCAATATTTGAACATTTGTAGATTAGGCTATTGTATCAGTGTTAGTTGTACTATGTTTATGCAAATAAATATCTTATTCTTAGAAAATTACACTGAAGTATTTAGGAGTAAAGAGGAATTATGTCTGTGATTTACTCTCAAATAATTAAGACAAAATCAAACATAGCAACATGTAACATGATATATAAAGTCTAAGTTATGTATTAAATATACAATCATACTATGTATTATATACAGAGAAAGAAAGAAAGAAAGAAAAGAATAAAAAATGGGGCCACATGCAGTCAATTGGTGAATCTGACTGAAAGAGATACACAAGTTCTTTGTAGATTTTATTTTGCAACTTTTTCTTAGCTTGAAATTATTTCAAAATGTAAAACTAAATGAACTTTGTGTAATATATTTCCATTTGATTTAAAAAATAGATGCATATACAGTTATACACATGTGTACACATATTCAAAATAAAAGACCAAGACACGAAAAGTTAACAGCACTCTGTGGTGGTAAGATTTAGTTTAAGTCCTCTTCTTAACTTACTTTACATTTGTTTCCTATAATGCCTGTGAACTTGTCATAACAACAACAACAACAAAATAATGATGGAAACATGATGGAAAAGTATCATTTCTTTAAACACCAAAAATATGCCCAAAGAGGGTATGAATTACTTAAAAAAAATTTTTTTTCAATTATCCATGTGCATTCCTGTCTGCAAGCCATATTCATGTCTCTCTCCATATTCAGGAGACCCCTGGGGCACACAGCACCCTTGCAGCCTGCTGCTCCAGGCTGCTTCTCAGTGCTGTTACAGCACCCTTGTGCAATGTGGTCACACACCTCCCAAGCTCAGCCAGGAGTCAAAATGTCCTGGGAAGAGACTTAGAGTAGAAAAAGCTGAAGATTTGGAAACACCAATCGGAGCAAACAAAAAGCCCCAACAAAGCCTGCTCTCTTGAGCCAAATGACCAGGTAAAGGCTAGCTTAGTAAGATGGAAAACTTAGATATTAACTGCCCTAACCAGTTAAATAGAACAAGAAAGAATAAAAGGAAGGGAGCTAGGAGAGAAAAGGGACTTCTGGTCAAGATGAAGGCATAGACATACCTTGCCTCCATGCACAACTATAGCAAAAACAAAACAAACAAAAACAAACTAGACTACAAAAACACATATCACCCAGAATTGTCAGAAAATCGAGCTGTGTGGAAGTCTGAAAACCAAGGCTTTAAATAAGCCACATTAATTCAGATGAGCAGGAGGGGTGAGTACATGGAGAGGGGCAGAGAGGCTTGGAGATGTGGAGGGGCGAGGAGGGGCGCAGAGGGGCACGGAGCGGGACAGAGAGACGCAGACACTGGAACAAGCAGTCCCATGTTCATGTCTGTTGAATAAAAATTAGAATGGGTACCTTGTGGGTGAGGGATCCCAGCCCTCTCCCAGGCCACCCAGCCCAGGGTTCCAGCACAAAGAAGATAAATCCCAATTGACTCCTGGCTGTGGGGGTTGGGACAGCAGAAGAAACTGCAGGATTCTCCAGAGACTCTTCTTAAAGGAATCACAATGGACTTAGGACTCCTGCAGATCCACTACCTCTGGGACTCAGCCCCAGGGCAACAGCTGAAAGGACACCAGTAGCATAAAGGGAGAAAGTGAAGAGACTGGCAACAGGGCAAGAACCAGGATACAGCTTCCTCCCAGACAAAACTCTGGGGGCCAGGCAGTGACAACGTCCCCTCTCTGAGCCTGCTCCCACACAGAACCACAGAGCCGTGACATGGGTTGCCACACCCTAGCAATTGCCTATGGCTCTGTCTCATACAACTTCATCTGCCACACTACTAAGACAGGGAGTAAAGGCAACTCTATCTAATTCACAGAAACAAACACAGGGAGGCTGCTAAAATAAGGAGACAAAAAAATATGGCCCAAATGAAAGAACAGAACAAAACTCCAGAAAAAGAACTAAACAAAATAGAGATAAGTAACCTATCAGATGCACAGTTCAAAACACTGGTTATCATGATGCTCCAGGAACTCACTTCAACAGCATAAAAAGACCCAGGTGGAAGTGAGGTTGCTTTAAGTGAAATTTAAAAACCCTACAGGGAACCAACAGTGGAGGTGATGAAGCCAAGAATCAAATCAACAATTTGAACACAAGGAAGGTAAAGGCATTTAATCAGAACAGCAGGAAGAAAAAAAAAATAATTAAAAACACACACACACACACAAAAGGATAGGTTTAGGAACTTCTGGGACATCTTTAAATGAATCAACATCTGAGCCCTGGCTGGTGGTGCAGTGGATAGGCGCCAGCCTGCAAACCCAAAGGTCGCTGGTTCAATTCCCCAGCCAGGGCACATAACCAGGTTGCAAGCAGGTCTCCAGCCAGGTCCTTAGCTGGAGGCAGGTGAAAGGCAACCATACATTGATGCCTCTCTCCCTTCCCCTTTCTTTGAAAAATAATAAATAAAATCTTTTAAAAAAACACACACACACAATGTATCAGCATCTGAATCATAGTGGTGCCAGAAGGAGAAGAGGAAGAGCAACAAATTGAAAACTTGTGTGAAAAAATAATGAAGGAAAGCTTCCCTAATTTGGCAAAGGAAATAGACATACAAGTCCGGGAAGCACAGAGTCCCAAACAAGCTAGACCCAAACAGGACCACACCAAGACACATCATAATTAAAATGCCAAAAATTAAATATAAAGATAGAATCTTAAAAGCAGCAAGAGAAAAGATGAGAGTTACTGACAAAGGGGTTACCATAAGACTGTCAGCTGATTTCTCAAAAAAACTTTTCAGGCAAGAAGTATTCAAGGTGATGAAAAGCAAGGACCTACATCCAAGATTACTCTACCCAACAATGCTATCATTTAGAAAGGAAGGCAGATAAAGTGCTTTCCAGACAAGGTGAAACTAAAGGAGTTCATCACCACCAATCCATTATTATATCAATTGCTAAAGAGGATTATATAAGAAAAAGAAGGAAACAAAATAATGAACATTAAAATGGCAATAAATTCACAACTATCAATAATTGAATCCAAATAACAAACTAAGCAAACAAGGAGGACAGGAACAGAATCATAGATATGGAGATCATTTGTAGGATTATCATCAGTTGGGAAAGGGAAGGGGAAGAATTAGGGGAGAGGTGCAGGGACTAAGAAGCATCAACTGATAGGTACATAATAGACAGGGTGGGTTAAGAACAGTGTAGGTAATGAAATAGCCGAAGAACTTATATGCATGACCCATGGACATGAACTAAGAGAGGGGATTGCTGGAGGGAATGGGGGTACCTGCTGGAGGTGGGGAAAGGGGAAAATTAGGATGACTCTAATAGCATAATCAATAAAACATATTTTAAAAAAGAGTGAGCAAGACTTTCATACACATGGGGTTATAAAAAAGTATTCCAATACCCCTGCTAGGGCGTGTCAGAGAAGACCAAGGAGGGATCTGAGGCTTTCATCTCTGATGGCCATTTATGTCTCTGTCCTCACTATGGAAAGGAGCTGGACTGCCATCTCTATCTGACAGTAATAATGTACCCTTCCCAACCCCCACTTGGGTAGTGTCAGAGCAGGTCTAGTGAAGGGTCAGGTCTTCTACCTTCTCCCAGCAGTAATGGAACCTCCCCATTTGAGTGTCCATGGGAGACTGAGGGAGAAATTTGGACTTTCATGTCCTCCTCCCAATAATGAGATGGTGCCCCCTGCAACCTTCTTCTATGGAAATGATGTCGAATAAAGCCAGCTAACAGAACACTTAAATAATACGGGAATGACCAGGGTGATTTCAAGCTGAATAAGTAAAACACAATCAGTTGGTGCAAACACCAAGATGTCAGAGATATTGGAACTATCTGAGAAATATTTTTAAAAAGCCATCATTTAAAAAGCTTCAAGCCTTGGCCAGTGTGGCTCTGTTGGTTGGAGCATTGTCCCATAAACTCATTCAGGTCAGGACACATGTCTGGGTTGCATGTCGGGCCCCATCATGGGTGCATACGAAAGGCAGTCAATCTCTGTTCTCTCTTACGTCAATGTTTATCTCCCTCTCTCTCTCCTCCCCTTCCTCTGTCTCTAAAATCTATAAGCATGTGCTTGGGTGAGGATAAAAATAAAATGAAAATAAAGATAAAAATGCTTCTAAAAGTAGCCCTGGCTCAGTGGATTAAGCACCAGCCCGTGAACCTAAGGGTCACTGATTTGGTTCCTACGTTGCAAGCCAGGTCTCCAGCCAAGGTCCCCAGCTGGAAGCAGGTGAAAGGCAACCATACATTGATGTTTCTCTCTCTTTCTTCCTCTCTCCCTTCTTCTCTCTCTAAAAATAATGAATAAAAATCTTACAAAAAATGCTTCAAAAGGCAATTGTGAATAAATTTGAGAATAAAATAAACAGAAAGCCTCAGCAAAAGAATATAGGTTATAAAGGAAATTTTCCAAATAGAACTTTTAGAACTTTAAGTTCTAGATACAGTACAATAATATTTTTTAATAAGCAAATAAAACAATGAAATGGAGAGAGCAGAATAAAGAATCAGTGAACTGAAAGATAGAACAATAGAAATTACCCTATTTGAATAACAGAGGGAAAATAGACTGGAGACAGGAGTGAAAATGAACAGAGCCTCAGGGATCTGTGGGGTTGGACATACATAAATTAGACAATGGACTGATTTCTCAAAAAACACAACTCACTCAATATTAAATAGATAATTTTAATAAAACTATAATTATTAAGAAAATCAAACTTATAATTTAAAAATCTGTCAAAAGAGAAATTTTCAGGTCCAGACTGTGTCATTGGAGAATCTACCAAACATTCAAAGAATGAACACCATTTCTATATAATCTCTTCCAGAAAATAGGAGTCTTATCAGTCAGGATTCAATCAATGAAACAGAATCAGTAAGATATACAAAGGTCTGTCCTGAAAATATAGCTGCGCAAACTGTTCTAATTACATTGACATTGGCTTGATACTTTCGGGGACATACCTTGGTATATTCTTGTATTTTTTATTTTTTAAAAACTTTTTGAAAGATTTTATTTATTGTTTTTAGAAAGAGAGAAAGGGAGAGAGGCAGAGAGAGAGAGAGACATCAATGTATGGTTGCCTTTCACCAGCCCCCAGCTACAGCCAGCTTCACCTGGCTGGAGACCTGGTTTGCAACCTGGTTATGTGCCCTGGCCAGGGAATCGAACCAGCGGCCTTTGGGTTGGCAGGCCAGAACCTTATCCACTGTGCCAACAGCCAGGGCTACTTGTATTTTTTAATTTAATCTTTATTATATACAGTAAGATATATATTAAATATACAAAAGGATTCATTACAAGGAATGGGTCAATTGTGCTGGCTGGCTAGGCACTCCGAAACCCATAGAGAAGGCAATTAGTAAGGAAAGTCTGAACTTCTTGGTCACAACATGAAGCTGCAGTCCATAAGCGAAATTTCAGGAAAATTCCAGGGAAACCTTAGTTCTGTTGTAAGGCCTCTCAAATCATTGAATTGGGGCCACTCAGATAAACTAGGATGATCTCCTTTACTTAAAGTCAACTGGTTATGAATGTCTATCCATCTACAAAATATCTTCACAGTAACACTTAGTTGTTTAATTGAATAATTGAGGACTAAAGTCTAATCAAGCTGACAAACAAAAATGATTGTCACAGTCCACCCTTGTCAACTTGGCACCCATACGTATCTGTTTAAACTAAACCTAGTCACCAAAAATATAATAGCTAAATCATGTGTCCACCTAGTTATAGTGATAGTTATAGTTATAATATGATATAACTATTCTGTATACAACAGAAAACATACTAATCCTTTCCTCAAAAGAGATACCCTGTAATTTAAATTCTGTAACATAAAGTTACCTATTACTAAAACATGTTATGTTGATGGTAAAGGGGGTAAGAGAGAAAAGAAAATATTTGCTCAATACATATGCACACACATATTCATAATAAAACAAGGAAGAAATACTCAAAACTATTGCAGTCCTCATTTCTGCCACTGGTCACATGGTTGTGAAAATTACCTATTTTTACTACCATACTCTCTTTGCCCTCAACTGTCATGGTTCTTTATCTGGTAGAGTCACCCAAATCTTCATTCCTGAAGGTCTGGGCTGTTAGTAGTTCTGTCTGAATTGAGTTGTGGTTTTCCATTACTTTTACTCACAGAAAATAATAGTACTAAGAGACATCCTAATGGATCTCCTGTACTCCAAACATGCTTTTCTTTATCTTATCCAACGGCCATATTGTGCATATTTCTTTTTTTTAAGAGTATTTTTTTTAAAGATTTTATTAAATTATTTTCAGAAAGAGGGGAAGGGAGAGAGGCAGAGATGTTGGTTGCTTTTCACCTGCCTCCAGCCACAGACGTGACTGGAGACCTGGTTTGCAACCTGGTTATGTGCCCTGGCTGGGGAATCGAACGTGCGACCTTTGGATTCACAGGCCGGCGCCTTATCCACTGTGCTACCAGCCAGGGACAATTGTGCATATTTCTATTGTTACATCATATCATGGGCTACCAGCATCCTCTTTATGACTGAAAATAGTCATTAGTTCCTTTAAATCTAATCACATTAAAGAATCAATTACAGAAAATCCAGAACCAATTCAGAAAACTCTTTAAGGTTTTATTCCTCCAGAATCACTTCTGTTACCAAAATCTGTATCAGTCAGCATTCAAGCAGAGAAGCAGAACCAATGGGAGATTATATATATGAATTCATTGCAAGAAAAGGATGATAGAAGTGCGAGGGCTGTCTAGGCAAGTCTGAAATCAGTAGGGCAGGCAGGCTGTCAAGACCCATGGGCACGAACGGAAGCTGCAGTCTCCAGGCACTCTTAAAGCTTCTATGATTGAGGCAGGCAGTCACAGATTTATCTAAGATAATTTACATAAAGTCATCTGATTATGAGTGTTAATCACACCTACAGAAAGCCTTCATAGCAACACCTAGTGTTTGATTGAATAACTGGGGACTGCACCTAGCCAAGCTGACACATGAAACTGACATCGCAAGGAGGAAACACCTACCAATTCATTTGTCAAAGCTGGTATTATTCAGATGCCAAATGAAACAAAGACGATACAAAAATGTCTTGGGAAGAGCAAGAGTCCATCCATCTAGCAGCCTCAAGAGCAGGGTCATATTTTTCACCTAAACATTTGGCTGCTCAGTGCCCATTTCATAGGGGAAAATTTAGCACGTTTCAACAGTTTCAAATTATTGTGTTTGATTTGGAACCTGCATGCTATGAATAAGGGGGCTCCGTGTGTGTGTGTGTGTGTGTGTGTGTGTGCGTGTGCCCTCGTACTCATTCACTCATATTCATTCATTCATTTTAGTTAACATTTATCATATGTAAATACACTCAGTTCAGGAATAAAGATGTAACTAAAGAAAATAATAAAAAATATTTATCATCCTAAGCTTGTCATACACTGGATAAAGGAATTTTATGTCATTACATTGTTTTATCTTCCCAATAATTTGACACAGTGGTTACCTTGACCACATTTATATGTGTAATTGAGGAAACTGATGATCAGCAAGGTTGCAGCAATAGGGCCTGAGGACGCTAAGTTAGTGGGTTTTTATTTGACCCCAAAACCTGTCCTTTTCACCTCCACACTAGGGTTTCATTCCAGGGCTGCAGACTGTCACCTGCACTTGGGCACCTAGGAGTTTTGCCAGGTGTAAGTTCCTTGAATCTCTGGGAAAGGTTCCCAGAGCTTAAGTTGTCCAAGAATCATTGTTGGTAAACTGGCTGCCCCAAGGTTCTCAGTCTTGTTCATCTCTAGGCCTTTGCTCATGACCTTTCCTCCTAGGGAGTGGTAAGAGTGCAGGCTCCAAAATCAGTCAGAATCCAGTTGTGTGGACTGAGTCAGATGGCTTCCCCTCATTAAACTACCTGCAGGATGGGGATAATAGTCTATACCTCGTTGGATGCAGTGGAAAGTTAATGCCATGTGCAGAATGTCTCAGTCATTAAATGTGCCTATAAGTCACCTGACCATCTTGTTAGAATGCAGATTTGGATTCAGCAAGTCTCAGGAAAAGCTAGAGATCCTGCATTTCTGACAACCTCTTAGGTGATGCTATTTCTGCAGGTCCACAGACCACACTTTGAGTAACAAGGAGGCTGTTCATGTGATGCATTCACCATGATGTATTAGTACATAATAAATGCTCCATGATGGTAGGTATAATACAGGTAATAATAAAAGTTCACCTTTCTCTGGACCAGCCCAGGTATTTGCCCTGTCCTTGTAGGTTTCCTGATAAAAGGAAATGTACCAGTTTATTAAGAGGGACAGGTTTTTATTTTTATTTTTCCTGGCACTGACTTCTAAGAGAAATTTATCACCTGGATGCTCAGATAAGAGACTCTGATTAGAACAAAGGGTCATGTCATCTAGAAACAATTTTGCTGCTAGCCAGAAATGTGTAAGGGAAGAAAATCTGTCAGACCCAGGTCTCAGGCCCAGTTCTACATCTGGGTGACCCCAGGAAGGACCGCCTCTCTGATGTTTTCCTGCTGGCTGGTTTGGCCTGGTGCTGGCACTGCTCTTCTGCTTCCTTGCCCATAGCATAGTAAAGTAGCGCCCTCCCCTAAGACCGCTGTGAGGGTCACCAATAGTGCCTGTCAATTGTTAACACTTACTCAGGATCAAGAACTATAGGTTGAACCTATGAAACTGCTGATAGCAACCATTGTTGACCTGTAAAAATGGCTTGTCCTAATATCTGACTTCTGTAATCCTTGCAACAAACCTTCACGGTAGATACTATTTTTTATTGTCATCACCCCTGTTCTACAGAAAAGTGAGGTCCTGCCCAGGGTTGCATGGCCAGTGATAGGCAGAGCCAGGATTCAAATGCAGGCAGCCTGGCTACAGTCTCATACTTTCCATCATAGTGCCCTACTTTTCCCTGTTATGTGCCATAAAGAAAACCCTGAATCTGCACTTCCTCCCACTCAGCTGTGTTTAATGCAAACCCTTACAAAAGCTGAGGGCCCACAGCTGATTATCCTTTTCCAGAAGCATTTCTGCAAGAAGCTAAGCCAATTCATTCTGGGAATGTTGCTTTCTGGTCATCTGGCTGGAGCCTGAGAAGCTGAAGAGGGAAACAGGCTGGCTGGACCTTTCCAAACAGCCCTTGTCCGAGTGGCCCCCTCCCGCAGGGGCTCATAGGGAGACTCAGAATCTGTCAGGTAACCAGATCTGATCTCATTGCTATCAATCTGACAAATCACTGAGCACTCACCCATACTTCACTCACCCCTGCACCCTGGTCCTGAGACTAGCCCAGGTTCTCCCATAAGTCCTCTCACGTAAATCCATCCCTGCGGGTGTTGGGCATCACTTCCAGGGCCAGGTGCAGTGGTGAGCACCAGTTTAATCAGGCCTGCACCCAACAAGAACAATGCTACGAACCCAGTATACAAATGAGGCTCAGAGAGAGGAGGGTGTTTACTCAAGGTTACCTAGTGAGTGGCTAGCCAGGCCTGCTCAACTCCAAATCCCCCCTCCCTCCTTTCATTAGGCTAGCTATCACAACCTCCCATCCAAAGACCCCGAAGGGCCAGCGCCTTTGGGAGGATTAGATTGAGGGGCCTCAGGACTGCTCTCAGTCTACGTGGTTGGGTGAGCTTACTCAATGAGAGCCCACATTCAAGGCTTCAGGGACGAGCCCAGAGATGAGGATATGACTTGATTTAGGCCAGTCTGCGTTCATCTGAGACTCGTACTGGAACCACTGGGGAAAGCTGCCCTCTCTCTGTTGAGAATGTTAGGCTGGGGGCACCCCAGCCGCTCTATGGGGCAAGACCTACGGGATGTAAAAGCCAAAGTAGGGAAAAGTGGAGCCAGGTCGTGGAGAGGGAGTAATTCCTGACCATATTCTTTAAGGCTCTGGACCCACCCACGTCTCCATATGTTTAACTACACGCTGCCTTTGACAAGCAGCTCCTCACCTTCCAAAGGAGCCCTTTTGTTTTGGAGCTAAAACCTACCTACTGGAATTTACACGGGCTGGTCTAGTTCCACCAGCCTGAGGGGCAGCAAAAGGCTCTAATGGCAAACAGGTATGGTTTCAGGTCCTTACTCTGGCATTTACTCTTCAAAATCTCAATTTAAAATGGGAATACTAATACCTATATTAGAGAAACATTGTGGGATTGAAGAACTTTTGCAGTGTTTTTGCTTTTATTACCTTGTCGTATCATCACTGTTATATTTGTTACCAGATTGTGAGGCCCCAGAGAGCAAGGATCTTTTTATTCAACTTAGATCTCCCAACACCCAGAAGTGGTTGGCCCAGAGTAGGTGTTCAATTAATGTTTGTTGAAATGAATTTGAAGTACCTTTTGACCTTCCACCTATCATGAATAACGTGGGGACAGCTGCTCCATTACCTGAATCTTCTCTTCCTGTCCCTGCCCTCATCTTCACCATTTCTTTACATAACACAAATGGTTTTCCTTCTAAAAAAATATTACTAACTCAATTATGCTGTGAAAGGAATGAAAATAAGCTCCCATGATACAAAGAACCCAGATGTTTGGGGTTATTATTTTTTTTTTTTAACACAATACTTGACTATTTTACTTATTTAATGTTTTTCTCAAGAAGCAAAACAAAACCAATCTGCCCTAAAATTTGGAAATGCGATTCCTTTCTCACAGAGTCCCTGGCGGTCTGCTGGGAGCGATGTGGGCATGCCTGGCAGTCACCGCAGGCTGCTGAAATGGGACAAGCAGGTAATGGGAAACAGCTGCTTGCCTGCCCTGTGTCAGCGCTCCCGTCGGTGAGGAGGTGCCGCAGACAAAAGACAGGCAGTTATGGTTTGGGTGGAGGCCCCATAAGCAGCAATGAGTTCTTGCCGAGTTCACCACGCGAAGCAGGGTGCTTAGCTGGCCACAGGCAACTTTCTCTGCGCAGACGCTGTCCCTGTCCTTACAGCAGTGCGCACCCGGAGATGAGCCCACTGGCCAGACAATAGCCTCCCGCTCGCTGATCCTGGAGAAAACATCAGCCAACAGGGCCTGACCCTAAGAAGACGCCCCACCTTCCTCTATGTCCTGCAAGAGTCTCCTAGCTGTACTCCAGGCCAGTACCCCACATGGCAGCCAGGCTAACCTGAAAGTATCAATTAGGCCAGGGGTCAATCAAGCAACCTTGTAAAGGGCCAGAGTATTTTAGGCTTTGGGGGTCAGGGGGGCCCTGTCTGACTTCTTGGCTCTACGGCTGGAGCATGAAAGCAGCCCTAGACAATGTGTAAGTGATTGGCAAGACTGGGTTCCAATGAAACTTCATTTACCAATAATAGGCAGGAAGCTAAATTTGGCCCACCAGGCTATAGTTTCTTTTTCACTGGTGCCTCTGTTCAAAACCTTGTAATGGTCCGTATGCACACAAAGTAAAACCCAAATTCCTGACCATGGGCACCAACCAAGTCCTGGGCTGGCCCTTGCGGACCTCTCCACCGTTGTTTGGGATTTGAGTCCTCACTCACCACCTCTCAGTCCCTATCAAGTTCGTCCTGCCTCAGGCCTTTGCACTTTCTGTTTCCTTTGCCTAGAACACTCTCCCATCCCCACTTCACATTTTCACATGACTCACTCATTCCCATTTTTAGGTCTCAGCACAAATGTCACTTCCCTCAGAAAGGCCATTCCTTCAGCCCTCTAACGTGACTATCACCTCCCTCCCTAGTCAGTCTTTATCACAGCATCTGGGTTGCCTTTTTTTTTTTTTTAATTATTTATTATTTCCAGAGAGAGAGGAAGGGAGAGGGGCAGAGAGGGAGAGAAACATCAATGTATGGTTGCCTTTCACCTGCCTCCAGCCACAGACCTGGCTGGAGACCTGGCTTGCAACCTAGTTATGTGCCCTGGCTGGGAATCGAACCAGCAACCTTTGGGTTTTGCAGGCTGGCACCTTATCCATTGTGCTACCAGCCAGGGCCCTGGTTTTATTTTCTGTACAGTGCTTATCATAGTTGGAGCTGATCTCTTTTCTTTGTTTTACTTTTCCATTGTCCTTTCTCCTCGTAAGTTCCAGGAGTGTAGAGAAGCATATTCTCAGTGCCTTATGCCCACAGAGTTGAAGGCAGCACATATTTGGAGAATAAACAAATACATGAGTGGACGGATACTTCAGCAGCCTTCTCCCAGTTTGCCTTATCTTCTCATTCATTACCTCCACCCCGCTAGCCACACTGTTGACAGATATGTCTTTAAACAGTAAATATCAAATCATGGCCTGTAATTGTTTAAACTCTCTAATAACTTTTTGTTGCTCAACATCCAAACTCTTCATCATTGCCCCAAAGGCGCTGCAAAAACAAATGCTTGCCTGCCTCTCCCAGCCCATCTCTCTCATTCTAAAGAGCAGGCTGCCTGGAGGGGTCCATTGATATGACCCCAAAGGACACCACTTGGCATTGGAGGTGTTTTTGCATTGATATCAGAAAACGGGTTATGTTCCAGGAATTCACTTTGAACAAAAGAATGAGGCCATGAACACCTGACTCATGAGAGGCTGGGAAGTCATCCAGTTTCCTCAAATCACCCCACCCAGGTCAGGCTCTCTCCTGTGACACCCTCTGGGTAGAAAGAGAGAACACAGCCTTTATAGACTGATGCCAAAGCCCAATGTAGGCACGAGGATTTTGCAGGGAAAGGGGCATGGAACATTGAGCTTTCAGTGCTCTTTCCCACCCAGTTGAAAAGTACATGCAAATCAATGTGAAAAAGATTGAGGGTGGCTGTTAGAGTAAGCAGACTGGGTAGTTTATACTGCTTTTTCCACTGCTGCGATTCAACTAGGTGAAATTCTTCAGCAAAGATAAGATCACATGGACAGCCCACATGGGTCTCATGTAGCTTATTGCTTGGGCTAGATTGAGAGGAAAGATTAGAAAGCTGCCATTTTATGGCTTTTCCTTAAATGGGCCTAGAGGGTAACATCAAAGTGGCTAAATGTAGTAGCAATTGTCTAAATGATGTGTAAAGTCGGTAATTGAAGTTAGAAGACTATATTTATTTATTTATTTATTTATTTACGGGCGTTACAGGTGTTTTCGTTTTAGGTGGTGTGTACGTGTGCGTAGGCGGATGATGACCTTAAGCGCCTCTGTTTTTTTTTGAAGTGGCTTTCTTGAACAGGTGGTCCCTGGTGCTTTACAGGACCCTGTTATCAGCAAAACACAATGAATGCCCTGCTTCTGGGCATTTTTAAAACCAGGCCAATGCACCAGGCTGTCAGGCTTATGAAAGTGATCACTTAGCATCTTTGTCCTTGGATCCTATTTGATCTGGACTTGTTTTCACTTTATCTCATCTCCTCCATTGTGAATTTATTATCTCCCTGCCCTGAATTCCTCCCTCTTTCTGATTTGGCTGATTCCAAACACTTGGGTCCTAGCCTGCCTTACTCAGCCACCTGCCTTTTGTTTCACGGTCTCCCATGGCCCTAACTGGTACCTAGTAAATAAGCCTTGGCCCAGAGCCCTGAGCAGGGAGGAGAGGTGCTGTGCTAGATTATAATGATATACATGGAGAACAGGACAGACCCAGTCTCTCCACTCAACACCTTTGCAGCCTCTTCCAAAGCATCCCACCCATCCTCCTCTAGGGCCAAGAAACTTGACTTCCTAGGACTGCCCTTTTCATTTTCTGACAACTTTATCAGAAAGCTCAAGCTGTCAACAAGCTTGAGAGCTGCCCTGAAGTCATCTGTTTCCTGCAGAGTGCTGATGACATGGTGTGAACTCCAAAGGAGCTGTCAACATATAACCTGCCTATCACTTGCTGACCCCAGCACTGCAGCATGCGACATAAATTAATCACTTCCACTTCTCACCAGCACCCACTCCTTGTGCTTTTTCTGCCTCTGGTCATTCATGCTCAGTAGATAAGTGATAGCCACAGCACTGTGTGGAACATGGGCAAGGTTCCGGGAGAGCCGGATATAGTTCATTATCATGGCAGTTACAGTGTGTGGGCTCATTGAGATGTTAGGGGACACTTTATCAATGAGGGAGGCTGTCCCAGAAACTCTGGCATTGGGTTTTATGTGAAAGAATGGAGGTGAAGATGAAGGTTGCTGAGATAGCAGGGCCTGCTTATCTGACATGTTTTCCCAATGAGGTCAAACATTAGTACCACCGCCATCTTCCCAGGTGGAAACAAACCACACAATGCCAGAGCTAGAAGACCTCAGAGGCTTTACAGAAGGAGAAAATGGGACCCAGCAAGGGAACAGGACTTGCCCAAGGTCCAACAGGGTGACATTGTTGAAACTCAAGTCTACAAGAAAAAAAGGTCCCTTTGCCCTCTGCAAGTAGAATCAGGCTTTGAGAAGGAGTAGGATCTCTGAGGGTGTGAATGTTTTACTTCTCTGCCTTTAAAACATATAAAGTAGGAAGCCAGAGCTGAACTATTTCTTTTGAATCCCAGTTGAAGCATGGCTTTCCATCTACATCAAATGTCTCTATTTTAAAGAATAATGTCACTCGTTTCCAGTTTTCTTCCCCATTAGAAGAAAATTGCTAACTATTAAGTAACGATGGTTTTATATCAATGGCATTACATGGTTCAAATGGAAAATTGGTTGATTACAATGATGTTGGTTTTTTAATCCAATTCATTGAAGTTTATTCAGCCAAAGGTGACATGCCTGACATTATTCTAAAGGCTCTTGTAAACTAAGTATGAAGTTCAACTCTATAAAACAAACAAACAAACTACTTGTTTTGGGAATGGTAATGTGCATAAAAATTTTATTAGAACACAGCATCAATTGAGCTTACCCAGCCTGAGGAGCAGAAAAACATTTTTTTAATAAATGAACAGAGCCTAACAGAACCCTGGCACAGCATCAAGTATACCAGAATATGTATAGAGTCCCAGAAGCAGAGGGGAAAGGAACAGAAGAATATTTAAAATAACAATGGATAAAAGTTTGCAAATTTGATAAAAGGCATGAGTGTATACATCCAAGAATCTCAACAACCTCGAGATCCTCACTGAGACAAGTTAAAATCAAACTGTTGAAAGCCTAAGGCAGAATCTTAAAAGCAGCAAGAGAGAAATGATTCGCCATGAATCCTCAGTAAGATTAACAACAAATTTCTCTTCAGAAATCATGAAAGCCAGAAGATAGAGGAATGACATATGAGGTCTGTCTGGAAAATGTTAAGCCATTGTTAATATAACAAGAACAGTTTGCATGTCATCCATGTAACCTGTAGTCAAGGAGAGTGAACTGGAATGCGCATGTGTGAACAATGACAACTTCACTGTACTTGTCAGTGGGGGTGGTGGACACAGTTGAGTGAGCATGTGTACTGTGTGGCCATGGCATTCAAAATGACTGAGGGAGTACAGCAACAAATCTGCATCAAATTTTGTGTTAAGCTTAAACATTCCTTCATGGAAACTATTCGTATGATTCAGAAGGCTGCAGCTATGGGCAACTGGTGATTGGCAGCTTCATTATGACAATGTGCCCACTCATGGATCACATCTCATTCAGAATTTTTTGATGAAACATCAAATCATGCATGTGACTCAGGCTCCCTGCAACTCAGATTTGGCACCCTCCCACTTCTGCCTTTTCCCAAAACTAAAATCACCTTAGAAAGGAAAGAGATTTCAGACCATTGGTGAGATTCAGGAAAATATGACATGGCAGCTGATGGTGATTGGAGAATTGTGTAAGGTCCCAAGGTGTCTACTTTGAAGGGGACTGAGATGTCATTATCCTATATATCTTCATTCTTGTATCTTCTTCAATAAATGTCTCAATTTTTCTTATTATATGGCTGGATACCTTCTCAACAGACCTTGTATTCAAAGTACCAAAAGACCAAAACAGTCAATCAAGAATTCCATATTCAGGAAAACTATCCTTCAAAATGAAAAAGAAATTTAATATTTTTCAGATAAACAAAAGTGAGTGTATTGCTAGTCGACCAATTCTATGAAAAATGCTAAAGGACTTATTCCAGGCTGAAATGAAGAATGCTAAATAGTAACTTGAATCTACATGAAGAGATAAAAAACATTAATAAAGTTAATTACAAAGGTAAATATAAAAGTCAGTATTAAAGCATTTGTGGTTTGTAACTCTTGTTTTTTCCCATATAATTTGAAGGACAGCTACATAAAACAATGATTATAAATAAATTGATGAACACAAAATGTATTAAGATGTAATTTGTGACAATAGCAATATAAGTTATTATGGGGGAGCAGAGCTATATAGGAGCAATGTTTCATATAATATTAAATTAGTATTAACTTGAACTAGATTATTTTAAAATAAGATGTTCATGTAATTACTAGGCAACCACTAAAACCATAAATAAAAAACATATAGTTAAATAAAGAGGATGGATGTAATACAACAACAATAAATTTTAATTAAAAAAAAGAAAGAGATAAAAATGATACACTAGAAAATATCTAACACAAAAGAAGGCAGTAATGTAATAGAGAAATTGAGGAATATTAAAGATATAAGATAGCCCTGGCCCATGTGGCTCAGTTGGTTGGAGCATTATCCCATAAGCCAAAAGGTTGTGGCTTCAATTCCTGGTCAGGGCCCATACCTATGCTGTGTGTTTGGTTGCTGGTTGGGGCTTGCATAGGTGATGTTTCTCTCTCCCATTAATGTTTCTCTGTCTGTGTCTGTGTATGTGTCTGTGTCTGTGTCTGTGTCTGTGTCTCTCTCTCTGAAAGCAATGAAAAAAAAGATGTCCTCAGGTGAGGATTAAAAAATTTTGAAAGATGGGAACCAACTGTATGGGAAAACATAATTGCCAATGATACCTCAGACAAGGGTCTGATCTCCAAAATATATAAAGAATTAATGCGACTCAACACCAGGGAGACAGACAGCCCAATTAAAAAATGGGCAAAGGACCTGAACAGACAACTCACTGAGGAAGATATACAAAGGGCCCAGAGGCGTATGAAAGAATGCTCAACATCGCTAGTCATCAGAGAGATGCAAATTAAAACTGCATTAAGATACCACCTCACACCTGTCAGAATGGCAATCATCAGCAAATCAACAAACAACAAGTGTTGGCGAGGATGCGGGGCAAAGGGAACCCTCATACACTGTTGGTGGGAATGCAGGCTGGTGCAGCCACTGTGAAAAACAGTA
>PVIW01009423.1:0-29329 GCA_004026585.1 Noctilio leporinus
TTGCAAAGGGTACAAGTTCCTTCTTTCTTTCTGCTATATAGAATTCCATTGTGTAAATGTACCAAAGTTTTTTGATCCAATCATCCACTGATGGGCACTTAGGCTGTTTCCAGCACTTGGCTATTGGAAATAGTGCTGCTATGAACATAGGTGTGCATAGGTTCTTATGAATTGGTGTTTCAGGATTCTTTGGGTATAGTCCAAGTAGTGGAATTGCTGGATCAATTGGTTTTTTGAGGAAACCCCATACTGTTTTCCATAGTGGCTGCACCAGCCTGCATTCCCACCAACAGTGCACCAGGGTTCCCTTTCCCCCGCATCCTGGCCAACACTTGTTGTTTGTTGATTTGTTGATGATTGCCATTCTGACAGGTGTGAGGTGGTATCTTATTGCAGTTTTAATTTGCATCTCTCTGATGACTAGTGATGTTGAGTATTCTTTCATATGCCTCTGGGCCCTTTGTATATCTTCCTCAGTGAGTTGTCTGTTCAGGTCCTTTGCCCATTTTTTCATTGGGCTGGTGTTGAGTCGCATTACTTCTTTATATGTTTTGGAGATCAAACCCTTGTCTGAGGTATCATTGGCAATTATGTTTTCCCATACAGTTGGTTCCCTTTGAATTTTGCTGGTGTTTTCTTTAGCTGAACAGAAACTTTTCAATTTGATATAGTCCCATTTGTTGATTTGTTCTTTTATTTCCTTTGCCCTTGGTGAAGTATCAATAAACATATTTCTGAGTAGGATATCAACAATTTTACTATCTATATTTTTCTCCAGGACCTTTATGGTGGCACTGATTATGTTTAAATCCTTTATCCATCTTTGAGTTTATTCTGGTGTATGGTGTAAGTTGGTGGTCTAGTTTTATCTTTTTGCATATTGCTGTCTCAACACCACTTGTTGAAGAGACTGTTTTTTCTCCATTTTACGTTTCTTCCCCTTTTGTCGAATATTAGTTGACCATAGAGTCCTGAGTTAATTTCTGGGATCTCTATTCTGTTCCATCGATCTATATGTCTATTCTTATGCCAGTACCAGATAGTTTTGATGACAGTAACCTTGTAGTATTGTTTGAAGTCCAGTATTGTGATTCCTCCTACCTTGTTCTTCTTTCTCAATATTGCTGTGGCTATTTGTGGGCATTTTTGGCTCCATATGCATTTTTGAAGTATTTTTTCTATTTCTGTGAACTCAGACAGCTATCTTTAAGACCTTAAAATTTTGGTGGAACTTGCTTCACTTAGCAGGAGCTCAAGCTTGGTTCTCGTTATAAATAAAAATAAAAGGTCCTAGACAAGGAGCACAGACCTAAGGAAGTTGTGGGGAGAAATTTATGTAGAAGTTTCTCCCATCAGGTCTGTACTAATTAAAAGTCCATAATAACTCTCCCTTGTCAGGTACTGATTGAATGCCTTTACCTTAGACATTTTCACTTCAGGTTCTAGTCTACCAGACCACACTTCTAAATTACATTTTTAATTAAAAAAAGGACATGGAACTTTTTTTGAAATCATCTGTGGTTGCCCAAGAACATGCAACTGCTTGATAAATCCACTACTTTTTAACCAATCTCTTGGTTTGGGTTCCAAAGGCTTAGAAAATAATGTTTCACAAAAACTGTATGCGATCAAAAACAATTCCTTTAAAATTCCATGTTTGGTGTGTGAAGCTTCTTAACAAGTGTTTATTAAACTGCATAATTTCAAAGCATGGAGTGGTATATTGCAATGTTTTCCTGGGAGTTGATCACATTTGCATATCACTTTAAACATCCTATGAAATTAATATTACCTTTTGTATCTTGAACTTAGCTAATATAACTTGCCATTTTTATTTTTCATTGCTAGGAGTAATATAGAAAGTAAACCCCCAAAAGGATCCCTGCAATGCCTACATAAGCTTTATTCTCTTGCTATTACATTTTTTTCATATGAACACATTAAATCAAAATTAATAAACCTTTGCAAAATCTACTAGTCTTGCAAAATGGCAAGATTCATGATGTAAAGATTGCTCAGAAAATAAAGAATATGTGCCCCTAAAACAGGAGCCAAAGGCCAAGGTGCAGAGACCTCTTGCCACTTCCAATAGTACACCAGAAGTCCTTCCGCAACTAGGAAACATTTCAACAGTCACTCAAATGTTTGTGCAAGACAACAGAGCCTTAACTGCCAGGATACCAGCACGCAGCTGGTGATCATCTGACTGCTTCCTCTCAAGACCACATCTCTGTAAAACCTGACCGTAACTCCAGGACTTTAAAAATTCCAGCTGGGTAACATGGGGGTAGGAATGGGGTGACAATTAGAAAAAGAGGATAATAGGGGCTGAAAAGAGAGGAACATCAGGAGAGGGGTAGCTGAGGAGTTCCAAAAAGGAAATTAAAAGTGAAAAAGGAAAATCTCTGGGAATACCATCTGGCACATGAGACAAAGGTCCCTGAAAGCCTCAAAGCATCATTCCCCACTCACTTGCCCTTTGGGAGAGAAAAAATAATTGTCCCTCTACCCTTCTGAGTTCTTGGCTGAGACCTGCTCTCCACCCTGTAATTAGAGGAAGTTAAAGGAGAAAAAAGATGTTATATTATGTACATATGTATGGGAACTCCATTAAAAAAAAAGGTGTAAGACTCAAAAGGCAGGCAGAGGATTAAGGTTTATGTACCATCTTGATCAGGGGAAAGAGATAGGGCCTAGGACTCCAAAGTGGGCAAAGCAATTCATAGAAAGGTGAGAAGGGGAGATGTTTGGAAAACGAAGATCGCCCTCTGGTAATAGCGGTCTCCCTGGTAGAGGCCCCCTCTCCAATGTAAATTTCCTTAACAAATGTACACTTCCCTTACAATTTAAATTTTCTCTACAAAAACGTAGATTTACAAATGTAGATTTCCCTAACTTCTACTTCATTTACAGAGCTTGTCCTATGTTGCAGTTACTTAAAAATAACCAGCTCAAAATAATCCTTCCGCCAAAAACACATATTTTAGGATGTCCCATTCTGTTCCCCTTGACCCCCAGCAGTTTTTCTGCCTAATCTGGTCAAGGCCAGGGAACCTAAATGGCAATCCGAAGGAAAAGTTGGGGGCAATGTGAAGATACATGATCACTGGGATAAATACCCCATGCCCTATCTACCATGCCTGTACATCTCTCACTTTTTCTTCTATTTCAAGTTCACTTCCAATTTGGTCAAAAGGTAGAATAATAGGGTCCAGGGCTAGGATTAGGGTAATGAGAGTGAGGTACTTAAATTTTCTGGTGAAAAATTTAAGGATTAGGGTGGGGTGGGGGGGCAAACCTCTATAATCAAGATAATGCTTTAATGCAATATTGTTAAAAATCAAAATTAATACAAAAATTCCTGGTGAACAGAGTATCAAAATTTTTAATAAAGATTAATGCCACACCAAACCACTATTGAGCCTGCATAACTATGCTTTTATCTACATAATTCTAGGTAGTTTTTAAAAGGTTAATTTTCTGGAGGACATTAAATAAATGAAAAACTATTGGAAAGTTGAAAAGCAGGTATATTAAGATTCATATTATTTTAATTATAAATATTTTATTTGTACTAAAACAAAAATTTATTGTAATGTCAATATTATAGCTTTAATGGATAAAAACTCAATAATATTTTCAACATTTATTTTTATGTTTATCTTGTTTTTAATGTGAGAATTGACATTTTCAACATTTTCTCATCAGGAAGTGACAACCATAAATAAATTTAAATTAACTTACTTAATTTAATTAATTTAATTAACTTCATTTTAATTTTACTTCAGGGCCTAATATGACTCAGTACTGGTCTTTATTTTACAATTTATATATATATTTTTATCATGAAGTTTTGGAATTTGTTTTTTTTTTTTTTTTAATATTTAAACTATTTTTTCTTGACTACTGAGTATTTGGTCAATCTCTTAAAATGTATTTACGTGTTCCATCCAAGTGAGAGTTGAAGCAATAGCCAGTTCAGATACATTACATAATAATAAAAATGACTCTAAATGTAGAAAGGAAAATAAAGCACATTAAGTGAAAAAATATGTTGCAGAATAGTATGTAAGTATAGGCTCATTTATGCTTAAATGCTTTTTTTAAGTAAGTACAAGTCATTATATACATCAAATATATGTGATGGTAAAAGGTAAAGAATGTAGTCACTGATGGCTCAGTGGATAGACACCAGCCTGCAAGTCCAAAGGTCGCTGGTTCAATTCCCAGCCAGGGCACATACCAGATTGCAAACCAGGTCTCCAGCCAGGTCCATAGCTGGAGGCAGGTGAAAGGCAACCATACATTGATGTTTCTCTCCCTCTCTGCCTCTCTCCTTTCCCCTCTCTCTGGAAATAATAAATAAAATCTTTAAACAAAAATAAATAATAGATAAATAAAAATGTGGTCATTGAGACAAGAGGTTCTCGATCATGATGCTACAAAATAATGTATTGAGTCACTAATTGCAACTAAATTATTATTCTTTGCTACTGTTTGATATCTTTGAAAGTTTATCCCTCCAATAATGGGAATCTCAATCATTTGAAGCTAGGTACTTTTTTTTTTTTTAATTTGAGAGAAAGTGGTAGAGTCAAAGCATGTATACTGGGAATAATAAGCAACTATTGCATAATCATGGGAGCTCACGGGTATCTCAACCGTGATATGTGACATTGTGAAAAGTAAACTAAGCTCCACCTATGCAGGCAGTAATGAGTTATATAAGCTAGGGTTTTATAGTAAGCACTGTTTCTTGTTTTGTTTTGGGGCTCCTTGGTTCCTGCTCAGTATTCCTCTTTTTTCAATAATAGCATTTTTTGCTTTCTTTTTTAGCCAAGCTTATGGAGGTATAATTTTAAAATAGTAAAACTTTCCCTTTTAATATACATCTCTAGGAATTTTGAAAAACTCATATAGTAATATAAGCTACACTACAATCAAGATATAATGCTAAATGGCAATGGGAAAAACACACACACAATAAATAAATAAATAAATAAGTAAGTAAGTAAGTAAATCCCTTCTCTATCATCATCAAAAGTTTCCTTATACATTGCTCTAGTCAAGCTTTCACCTCATTCTTCAGGCTATGACAATCACTGATTTGCTTTTTGTTTCTACAATTGACCTATCTAAAAATTTTGTGTGTCATCCTTGCATAGGGGCCATACTAATCTTCTCTGTATCGTTCCAATTTTAGTATATGTGCTGTCAAAGCGAGCTCTCTAAAAATTTTATATAAATAAAATCACAAGCCTTTTTGTCTAGCTTCTTTCATTTACTGTAAAGCATTTGGAATTCATCCATTTATTGCATGCATCAGTAATTTATTTTCTTTTATTGCTGAGTATCTTTCTAATGTATGTTATGTACCATAGTTTATCCATTGTATTAATATTTTGATTTTGATTTTGATTTGGCAAATCACTCACTCCCACATCATCTAATTTATAAAACGCTAGTGCAACACTCTCACTTCCAAGCTATCTGTACCAAGACCTGATCAACCAGTATATTCCAGCACCCTGACCACAGGGATGAGTTGAGAGGTGGGCACATGGCCCAGTTTAATGTAATGCTATTTAATGTAAGACAACTAAGAGAACTGTTAGTAACAAGTTACTGAGTTACTATAATGAAAAGAGGTGTTGAGCTGGTATTTCTGTCTAAAAGGGAGCTCCCGGCTTGAGGATAAGGCCAATGGGAAGCCAAGTACAGCCAAGCGGATGACACAAATTTCTAACCCAGTTTGAGCATCAGGATGCAGTCATGCCTAAGGATTCACGCCTAGGCTTGTTAGTTTTACGAGTCCATGAAATTGTTTCTAGCTAAAGATAATTTAAGTTCTATTCCTGACTCTTAAAAACTAAAATCTCTTAACTCTACAGCCTAGAACTAAATTTTCATAGGCCATACATCAAGGAGCTTACAAGAAAATTTTAGAAATAAGAAATGATAAGGGGATTTTATATCAAACAACTCAGCTTTATCAGTTTATCACTTTGTTAAGTACATCATCTCAAGGATTCTCTTTGCTCCTTTCTATAAATTTTTGTTTCTTCATTTCCAAAATGGAGTAGATCATTTCTTAGTCATTCCACAATATAATTTTGAATATCAAAAATGGTTATGTTGGTTAAAATGCAAAATAAAATAAAAGCTATTATGGTTATTATAAATACAAAATAATTTGTACACAGAAATGAAGCACAGTCATGTACTACAAAGCAACCTTTCAGTCATAAGATTATAATGAAAAATTCTAATTCCTATCACCTAGTTAAGTCATAGCCATCATGAAACTGTAGGGCAATGTACTATTTGTGTGTTTACAGTGGTGCTGGTATTAAACAAACATACTGTGCCAGTTACATTAAAAAATACAGCACATGCAATTAGATACAATATATAATAAAACAATAATAAATGACTATTTACCAGTGTATGTATTCATTACACTACATTTTTATCATTACTTTAAAATGTACCTTTTCTACTTATGAAAAAAATTTGCTCTAAAACAATATGCCCTGTTACTCTAGCAGCAGCTTCATATATCTCTGACATTGTGTTTATTGTCTCTTGATTATATCATTTTCTGTTGTGCTTGACTTAATCTTGTGTTATTTTGCACAGTAACATGTTGTATGAACTTGCAGCAAAGGAGCAATAGGCTACATCAGCAATTTTTAATCTTTTTCATTTCATGGTACACATAAGCTAATTACTAAAATTCTGTGGCATGCCAAAAATATATATTTTTGCAGACCTGATGAAAAAATAGGTATAATTTTGATTCATTCACACTGGCTGGCTATTGTCCTGGCTGTTGTCACTTTTTTATTTGACAATGTAAGAAAAAAGAGGTCAGTGACCTTGACTAAATAGTCAGATCTTGCATGTTTTAAAATTATTTGGGGCAAACTGGTTGAAACTCACTGGGCTATCCCTATAGCCTATGTACGTAGTAGGCTACACCATCTAGATTTGTGTAAGTACACTCTATAATGTTCACACATAACAAAATTGCCTAACAACATACTTCTCAGAACATATCCCTGATATTAAGCAATATATGGCTTTAGTAAGTAATGGTAGTAATAAGAGAAGAATTAAAAGGTATTATAAGGCCTGATGAACAATAACCTTACTAGTGAGATTTAATGAATGCATGCTTTGTGTTAGATATGGTATTAAGTATTTCATATACATTATCTTATTTAACATACTCAATAACACTAAAGAAACTTTAAAATCCCATTTTTATTTTATTATATATATATATATATATATATATATATATATACATATATATATATTTTTAATCAATGTATGATTGCCTTTCACCTGCCTCAAGCTGGGTACCTGGCTGGAGACCAGGCTTGAAACCTGGGCATGTGCCTGGCTGAGAATTGAACCAGTGACACTTGGGTTCACAGGCCAGTGCTCACTCCATTGAGCCACACCAGCCAGGCTTAAAATCCTGTTTTTAGATGAGACTTAGAGAACATAAAATATTCTTAAGTTAAAATACCAACTAATAGAGGCAAAATAAAATTCCTGATCTAGGCCACTAAAGCCAATGCATATTTCTAAGTGATATGGAAGGCATGAAACACTCTGCAGAGTACAAATGGGTTACAAAAACCATCATCACACAATTAATTCAGAAATTCAACTGTTTTAACATATCTGAGTATAAAGTATCTATCTCATTAAAACATGGACAATTTAGTCACATCTTAACACATGATAATAAAGAAGTATACTGTTTCTAAACATCTGGATTACTAAGCCAATTTTACGCATTTAATTCAGTTATTTGGTGTCAAAAACACATAGCAAAAAAATCCATAGGGGAAAATTAATTGTACAGCTGCCACCAAGATGACTCTAAGAATTGGACTTAAAATGAGAAAGTCAGATTTTTCTATCTTACATCCTCTACAGGATAAATACCCAAAATTGAACTGTTTCCAAAGTAACAACAAGAAAGGAGACTCCTCAGGGGAAACAAGAATGCGTAAGATATGTCCACTCCTCTTCAAAAGCTGAGCCTTCCCCTCAGGATACAAGGAATCTGTAGTTTCTTATACCAGACAACTTGACCTAGAAACCAGAGTGTTGCTTGTTTGTTCTTTAATTTCTTGTTTTCTAGCTATGGTGCTCATAAAATTCCTGACAAATAATCCAGTTTTTAAGCCACTCTGTTTTCCTACCTAGAAATTCATTTACTTATTCATTCTTTCAGTTTTCCAGCAATGTTCAACCTTTATCCTCTATAGCACACATAAACTAATTACTCAAATTCTGTGGCACACCAAAGAATATTATTTTCATTTTACCAAGTTGACAAAAAATGTATAATTTTGATTCATCACTGGATGGCTATAGTGTTGGCTGTTGTCATTTTTTTATTTGACAATCTAAGGGAAAAGAGGCAAGTGTCCCTTACTATATAGTCAGGTATTACATGTTTTAAAAATTCTTGCCACACACCAGTGTGATGTGGCACACCAGATGAAAATCACTGCTTTACTAAAAAATAACTTTTATTTACAGAGCCCTGCTCCAAAGTTTCAAACCTCCCTGCCCAAGAAACTAGGAGGACTATGTAGTTTGGCTTCTCTATCTTCCCTCTTTACTTCTGCTAGAATTAATCCTTTGAGTTCCAATAGACCTTGAGATTCAATAGGATTAAAATCAAGGGCAACTATTAAGGTAAAAATAATAATAAAACAAGCATTAGAAAGAAAAATAGGTGAATTCCATTACAGTCTGGATGTGGGAAAAAATTTTCTAATTATGACTCAAATCCAAATGTTAAAAAAAAAAGGAAAAAATTGAAAAATTTGACTACGTAAAATATTTAGCCAAAGAATTTACATGCACGACCTATGGACATGAACAATGGTGGGGGGATTTCCTAAGGGAGTGGAGTTGCTGAGTGGAGGGAGTTGTAAAGAGGGTATAATAAGGACAACTATAAAAGCATAATCAATACGATATAATTTAAAAATTCAAACATTCTTTTGCACAGGGAGAAATAGCATAAGCAAAGTTAAAAACATATGCATGCTAGGAAAAAAGAACCTTTACAACATATAGCATAGATTATGTATAATCACCCTAATATTTATACTGTATATATACAATATATATACATACATATACATATATATATAAAGATACATTTCTTCATTCTTAAAAGTTAAAGAAAAAATGGGTTTAAAAACCTAGATTTTAGTATAAGAAGAATAACAGAGTAAGTCAGTCACAGAAATAGATATAGAGATGTCCTTTACATGTATGAAAATATGCTTAACTTCACTTATAATAAGAGAAAAGTACATTAAAACTACATGGAAATTATGGTAACTATAATACACTAATATAAGGGGCTAACAATAGGAGACCACTGGGTGTGGAGTACACAGCAACTCTACTACCTTTGCATCTTAAAATTATCCTAAAATAAAATGTTTATTTAAAAGCAACTACACTAAGATACTATTTCTTGCCTACTTGATTGACAAAAGTCAAGAAGCTTAACAATATATACTCTACTTAAAAGGTTGTGGAGAGTGCCCTGGCTGGTAGCACAGTGGGTAAGGCGCTGGCCTGCGAACCCAAAGGTCGCAGGTTCGATTCCCCAGCCAGGGCACATCACAAGGTTGCAAACCAGGTCTCCAGTCAGGTCTGTGCCTGGAGGCAGGTGAAAAGCAACCATACATTGATGTCTCTCTCCCTCTCTGCCTCTCTCCCTTCCCCTCTTTCTAAAAATAATGAAATAAAATCTTTAAAAAAAAAGGTTGTGGAGACAGTCCTTCTAAAGCATTGTTAATGAAAAGTACAAAACAGTATAATCTGTATGCAGGGAAATCTGGTATTAGTTCAAAAATAATGTATTGATTAACCTTTGGGTTGACCCATCTGCCTATCTATAAGTTTATATATAGCAATGTCAGTGATAGCAATTCACTCTGAACATACCTTCAAACGTAACAAAAAAGATGGACACAAATGATGTGGCATCATTTCTAGTAACAAAATACTGGGATCAACCTAAACCATCCACAGGAATAGCCTTAGTATATCAATAAAAAGATTACTAGTCAGCTATAATAAGGATTGAGAAAGATCTTATAATATGAAATAATTGCCAGGATACAAAACCAAGGTGGGAAAGAGTATGTGTAGTGTGCTAACTTATACATAAGAAAGAACAAAAGGTAAGCATGTGTTTATGTATATGGATGTATTTTTACATTTTTGTACTAAACACATGAAGGATAAACCAGAAACTACCGAAAATGTTGCTGCTGTTGTTGTTTTTTTTAAAGATGTTATTATTTTTAGAGAGAGGCAGAGAGGGAGAGAGACATCAATGTATGGCTGCCTTTCACCTGCCTTCAGCCACAACCTGGCTGAAGACCTGGCTTGCAACCTGGTTATGTTCCCTGGCTGGGGAATCGAACCAGTGACCTTTGGGTTCACAGGCTGGCATCTTTATCCACTGAACCACCAGCCAGGTCTGAAAATGTTTACTACTGCAGTAGGGTAGGTAAAATGGCTGGAAGGGTAGGAATGGAGTGGGGCTTCCTTGAACAGCTTTTCATTGAATTTTGACTTTTCAATCATGTAGTTTTGAGTATTTTTACTTAAAATAGAAAATATTTTTAAAACAAAATTAAACTTTCATATAAACAGGAAAATTAATGAAATGAATGATATAATATATTAATAAAAAATAACTGCAGAGGACAAAAATGAATTCAAATAAATTTTGAATTCATACTCTGAATATATGTTCATAGTGGAATATTAGCACAGAGGGAAATGCAAATGAACCTTAAACTTTACTTAGTAGATTTGTTGTTGGGAGTACTGATGTAGTAATTCTGAAACTATTTTCTGTGTGTTACAGAATAGAGCAAATAAATCAGCATATTGAAATTACTATTCATGATCAAGCATGGGTGAAAAAAAAAATAAGGTAAGCTTAAAAGATCTTATTTTGCTCAAGGCAGACTCACATACTGAGGGAGACATGGCCAACAAACATAGGAAAAAGCTTAAAGGGGATTCTATTGGCTACACTGAAGATAATTAGTGCCTTACTAAATAAGAAGCTGTTTGTATAGTTATATTTATTTTGTGAAAATTCCTTGAGGTATATACCTTTGATTTTTGAATTTAGCTGTAATTTTGCTATACTTCAATATAAAGTTTATATGTAGTGATTGTTTAAGAAAAAAGGTGTTATAAGCAACAAAGGAAACAATTTATTCTAGCTGAAGGAAGAATAATACTCTATGAATAAATTTGTTCCAGTTATAGTGATAATTACCCAATCCTACAGTGGATATGGGGAAGGGGAGCTTTTTTGACCCCAAAGAGCAACAGCTAATAAATGTATAATGATAGTACAATTAGAAAAACACCATTAGGGAAGACTTATCAATGAATGATAAAACGAACAGATGAGAGGTTTTTTGTAAACAGGATACCTAGTTCCAAAGTATCACCCCAGAGATCACTTACTAAGTACAAAGTAGAAAATAAATTTCAAAATAAAACCCTCATAGCTTCGAAAAATGGATGGAACTAAAGAATATTATTACCTTAATTGAATGATCAAAACAGCATCAGCAATAATGGCACAAAATATAGCTCTGACATGATTCAGTGAGAATTACCATGTCAATATCACCTAGTAGTATTTTAACCAAAAGTGTTCAAACTGAATCTAATCATGAAGAAACAGGTGGACAAATAACAATAAAATTAAAAAATTTAAAAATACAACAAAAAATAAGCCACCCCGTCTCCCCACCAAAAAAAAAAAAAAAAGAAAAGAAAAGAAAAGAAAAGAAAAGGAAACAAGTGGACAAATCTATAGTGCATGGCATTCTTCAGGACACTGGCTTGGAATCTTATAAAAATCAACTCATAGGCCCTGGATGATGGCTCAGTGGATAGGTGCCAGCCTGCAAACCCAAAGGCTGCTGGTTCAATTCCCAGCCAGGGCACATAACCAGGTTGCAAGCCAGGTCTCCAGCCAGGTCCTTAGCTGGAGGCAGGTGAAAGGCAACCATACATTGATGTTCCTCTCCCTTTCTTCCTCCTTCCCTTCTCTTCTCTCTCTAAAAATAATGAATAAAATCTTTTTTAAAAAATCAACTCATGAAAGACCAACAAAAGGCAAAGGACTATTCTATATTGAAAGACTCCAGAGAGATGCAATAATAAAATGAAATATATAATATTTGATTGGACTAAAAATTAGAAATATAAGAGAAGAACACTATAATATAAAGGACTTTACTGTTGATATCTGAATATATTTGATAACATATCAATGTTAAATTTCTTGGGTATGATAATGGTGTTATGGTTACATGTTGATCTTAGGAGACACAAGGTTAAAGGTCAGAAGAAAATATGTCTACAGCTGAACTACAAGTGGTTTTAAATTGTATGTAAATGAGAAAAAGAAAGGAATTAACAATTATGAATGGTATTTAAGTTTTACTCTCAACTTTTCTAAAGTTCAATATTTTCAAAATAAAATGTTAGGGAAAAATTAATTGGGATTGTCTGTAAAAAATAAATGAAGGAAAACTAGCATTTTTTAAAATTCTCACTCTGTGTTAGGCCCTATTCAAAGAGATTTTCAATAACTTAGTTAATCTTCATAATTCTATATGATTAGTACATAACATCTCCATTTACAGATAGGAAATTGAGTACTATAGAGGTCAAATAACTTGCCCAAGGTAGTAATCAAAGTAGTTAGGATTTGAACCTAAGAATCAGATTTACAGTTCATTATCATAACCACAAAATCTTTCTTCCTTCAAATAGATAAATAATAAATCTGATTATTGGACATACTTGTCAAATAATATGAAATAGCCTGATTAGTAGAGCAAACATATTAATCATATCAGCTTAACAATTATATGTATCTGATTTCTCCTAATAGCCCAACACAGAATTCTGGAGAGCTCAATTGGTTCTGATTAATTATCTTATACTAGAAAATAAGCAATAACTAGAGGCCAAAAAATAGCCCAAGGTAGGGTTGGGGGTTGATTTTATAAACATAGCCTCTAAAAATAGTATATTCAGTTATGAGTATTATTTTTTTTAATAGAGAATATAGGGAAAGTCAAAGGATCAATATTTATATCTTGTAGGTTAAATAAATCAAAGAAAAAGGAACAAAAGTACAGGTGCTTTGAGGTTTGGACTTTGTTAAAAATGCCATTATAAAGTACTCCATTTCCTCAGCTGGTAACCACAAAAGATCAACACAGTAGAAATTACATCATTAGTCAATTAATCAGTTTTCTCTCATGATGGTATAATGGGGTGCCCTTTTTAACTCAACAGAGTAACCACCTCACTAACAGTATGTACGATAGAGAAAAGTCACAGAATGAAAAAAAAAAAAAAAAAAGATAAAAAGCTATGGACAGGACAGATTGAAACAGACAAAGGCAATTTTATTATAAAAGAAGGTGAGAAATAAAAATGGGAAGTGTCATGAATCAAAGGCTAAAAGGTTAAAAAAATATCAGGTTAAAAAAACGATATGGAAGACTCTTAAGAAAGAAAAGTGATCAGTGAGGAGGTAACATTCATGAGCAGAGTTGAAGCCTGAAAACACAAGGCAACAAAGGGAAGCGGTAACAGCCAAGCTGTTCACTGAATAACTCATTAATGTAACACCTATAAAGTAGATGGCACTGTGTGAAACTATGAGGGAATCAAAAAGAAGAAAGTGGGGACCCTTGCCCTCAAAGAGCCCAGCTGTTAAAAATGTTCAGGTTTTCCTTCATTTCTTTCTTTAATGTTCTAAAACTTCCCAAGTATAGGTCTTTTACTTAAAACCAAAGGCATGGAAATAAGAAACAGACTAATAGTGACCAGAGTGGAGGGGAGAGGGAGAAGACGAAAGAAGGGGAAGAGTTTAGTCAAGGAACTAGAATAAATAACCCAGGGACATGAACAGGGTGGGAATTGACTGTAGGAGAGGGGATGGGGTGGGCGGGGCAGGGAAGAGCAATGTGGGGGAAAATGGGATAACTGTAACGGAACAATAATTTAATACAAAAAGTTCTCATTTTTACATATTCCTATTTTTTAATGCAAGTTAATGATTGTTGCCACCTCTTAACCAAGCAATAAGTTAATTATGATAACTTTATGTGCCAACTTGACTGGGACACAGGTTGCCCAACTTGAACATTATTTCAAGTTGCATCTATGAGGGTATTTCCAGATGACATAAGCATTTGAATGGTGCACTCAGTAAAGTAGACTGCCCTCCCCCTTGCAGGCAAGCATCATCTAATACCTTGAGGGCCTAAATAGGACAAAAAGGCAGAGAAAGGGAGAATTCTGCTCTTTGCCTGACTACTTGAGCTGGGACATCAGTCTTTTGCTCTCAGCTATGTATGATTTACACCATCAGTTCTTATTTTTATACCTTCTGCTTGTTAGAACTACATCACTAGCTTTCTGGGTCTCTGGCTTGCAGATGGCAGTTTATGCAACTTTTTAGCCTGCATAAATATGTGAACTAATTCCTGAAAATTTATATATATAAATTAAACATGTGCATATACAAAATCATGTATAATAAATATTACATATGATTCATTAGAAAAAGAATCAATAGGCTCTGGCTGGTGGCACAGTGGATAAGGTGCCAGCCTGCGAGCCCAAAGGTTGCTGGTTCAATTCCCAGCCAGGGCACATAACCAGGTTGCGAGCCAGATCTCCAGCCAGGTCAGTAGCTGAGGTAGGTGAAAGGCAACCATACATTGATGTTTCTCTCCCTCTCTGCCTCTCTTCCTTCCCCACTCTCTAAAAATAATAAATAAAATCTTTTAAAAATTTATTTTAAAAAAGAACCAATAGAATGTGCATATAAAGGTTATATATATAAAATTATAATATATATATATATAATTATTAGTAAGGATTCTCCAGAGAAATAGAACAAATAGGATGTACAAGGTCTGTACAGACGTATCCAGTCATGTAGTATGTAAAAAGAGGCATTTACTAAAGGTATGATACAAGAAGTATTGTACATAGAACAATGACATTTTGGTCCCCTTCAAAGTAGGCCCCTTGGGACCTCACACAGTTCTCCCAGTTTCCATCAGCTGCCCCATTGTATTTTCCTAAATCTCATTGATGGTCTCAAATTCCTTCCCTTTCAAAGGTGATTTTAGTTTCAGGAAAAGTCAGAAGTCACCTGGGTGACTTGATGTTTTGCCAAAAACTCTGCACAAGTGGATACATTGTCATGATAAAATTGCCAACCACCAGTTGTCCGTAACTGTGGCCTTCTGATTCAGCTGAATAGTTTCTGCAGAGGAATGTTCAAACTTAATGCAAAATTTGAGACAGATTCCTTGCTCTTCTTGGTCAGTCATTTTGAATGTAACGGCCACATAATACACATGCTCACTCAACAGCATTTACTACCCTCACTGACTAGTACAACGAAATCTTCGTTGGCTGCCAGGTTACGTAGATGTCACGCAAACTATTCTTGTTATGTTAACAATGGTTAGACTTTTTGTAGACACTCCTCATATATAGAGATAACCAATAGGATATTGGTTAAGAGCCAGGTTTTATAATCTAGCACAGAACATCTATGACTAAAAGCAATACTAACCAAGAGAATGAATATTTGTCACACAGTATCTGAGAATAAATTCTGTATAAAAGGAGATGCAACAAGGGAAGGGCTCCCAACCAGCTATCCTTTTCTAGCACCTCACATTTAAAGGATAGCCTAAGTGATAAGTTACTGGAAAAATCAGAAATTGACCTTCCGCCCTATTTCTGTGTAAGATCACTGTTCTTACTAATGTCACTTTACTTCCTAAAAAGAGCTGAAAATTTAAGTTTACATACATGTTTTATACACCCAATTTAGAATAGCTCTCCATGAGCCCTGTCATCCATTAGAGGGAAGTACAGTATGGGAGTAAACGCCCATTATCCTGAGTGCTCAACATCTAATTCCTTTAGGGCACTGCCCCTCCCCAACTCACTGTGGTTTTTCTGCCATCTCAGTGGAGGGGACTCATCTCCCATACCAGAGACGCTTACCAGACTGAGTCTCTTTAGGATTTATGTGAATCAGCTGGAAGAGAAAAGCACTTCAGAGATTCCAGTAGTTAAATTTGCATAAGTCTGGGCCCACTTAGGTACCATTTTTCTCACCACAAGGACTGAGACTGAAGCAAATATTAAGACCACCTGGAGAAGAAAAGGGCTATGAGATGGGGAGAAAACAGAGGCAATTTTTTACCATGAATTTATACAATGTAAGCTTATAGGTCCTTTTCTATCAAGGTGGTCATTTGCAATTTTTATTTTTTATAAAGAAGGCTCTCCAAAAGGTGCATACACTTCAGGCCACACAAAACCAAGGTACACCCCTAGGAGAGACAGTTTTGAGTATACAGTAAAGCATCCACAGCCATCTATGACAAAAGCCAGCTTCCTCTCATCGGACTTGGCAATTATGTGAGCAAATAGTCAACCCTTCTTCTCATTTGATGCAATTTGGCGTCAGTTTTATCCACTAGCAACTAAAGGGTAGCAGAATATGCCACCCCCAAATATGCCTCTTTGGCATAAGTATTATTTGAAGCTGACTGGTTTTAAGATCTACATAAAGAGAAGCTCTGAAAACAGGCTAAAAGTTATCCTTTTGTGAGAAGCATTTATATTTTTGAAAATCTCTATTTGTAAGTATCTCCCTCTATAGCAGGAAAAAATTAAATTTACAGAACAAAACTTAACTTTGTTTACCTTGCTCTTCCTGGTAATCTCTGGTAGCTCCACACAACCTTTTTTTTTACCCCCCGGAAGATTTCCCAAACGTACATGAGGTATACTTGCTAATAAATGTCTACTTGTTTTTCTCTTGTTAATATGTCTGTTATTACAGGGGATCTCAGCCAAAAGCTCAGAGAGTTTGAAAAAAAATTATTTTTTCTCCCCTATATAACTAATAGAATCTGAAGATTTTAAGACAAAAATTAAATAATGTATCTTAATTTCCTGGCAGAAAATAAGAGGGAAGGAGAATCACTGCTATTTTCAACTTTCAGAATATCTATTATAAGCTATTTTTCCTTTTTTGTTCACATTTTGGGTTGCAGTTTACAGCAAGTTCCAACACCAGATTTGTAACCAATTTTCATAAAACAAACTATGGGACCACATCTACATGTTTTTTCAAAGATATTTTTCCTTTAATTGGCTTGACTTTAAATAAAAATAAAAGGATTAAGTTGACACAACAGAAGTTTCACTTAATGATATCCTTTTGAGTGTTATTCACTGATCAAGCATGTATTTTTATTATTTATTGTATAAAGTACTCATTTATTTTCTACTGAGGGTTGCACTTAAATTCTTCTCTATCAGTCCACATGATTGCCAAGGAATCCATTCCCGTTCCTATAATCTTGAAGTCCAACAAATAGTTCATCCAACCGAGTGCTGCAGATATTCTATTGCCCTGACACTGGCCTTTATTGCATAGTGCTGCCCAATGGAGAGCAGGCAGCATATGTTGGAAAAACCCAAACTCCCCAATCTAGGATTTGGGGTGGTTTTTTAAAGGTTAAGTGGGAATAAGTACATGAAAGCATTGGCAGGGCAAGTTTTAATTGGAAGACCTTGTAACATGGCCACTTTACGGTAAGGCAATGGACCCTTCAATTCTGAAAGGGTTCTGATGCTCAAATTCAGATTATTCCCTGATCCTTTGGTTCCCTGTGGTTGTGGGGGTGGGGAGGGTGCTGGAAGAGGGGAGGAGGGCTGCACTTTGGTTCTGGGTATATAGCTGGAGGTCACGTTCTTTCCTCTGCACAGGCTGCTGTATGACTTGCAGTGTTGGTTTGTTGTCTTTAAAAATAAATTTAGTGCCTCATTAAACAGGATAGGACCACTTTGAGGTGGTTCTGCAGTAACAGTCTGTGTCAAATCTGCACTAGAAATCCATTGTCTTCCCTGGACAAATTACATTAGATATCCAAGGTTCTCGGAAATTGGCAAGAAAAGCATCTTTGGAAATGTTTTGTTTAAGCAAGACTCTGCTTTCTTGGGATCCCTCATTGAAGAAGATAATTTCTGATTAGAAACATTCAAACTAATAAAAGTCCAGAAATTTTCTTCCATGTGGTTCCATACATGGATGTCTCAAGACTACAAGGAAAATGAAAATTGGTTCTTACTAAATATTTCTAAAAAGCTACTTACAACATTAAACATTTGTTGGAAATAGATATTTATCCCAAAGGCAACACAAAATATTTTATGTCCAAAAGACCAGGAAATAATCAAAATGGACCATAGGTCTTGTAAATGATTCATTCATACAACAAAGGAAATCACTGTTTTACCAGGAAATGACTAGCTCTTATTTTGAAGTATAGCAAGCAGTGGCAGAAAAATGAATTCTGTAATTTTGAAAAATAACAATGATTCAAGTCTTAATCACGTCCTGTCACCAGGTCCATACATCTGTCCCCTCACCCAAAGACAATCATACTTATACCAACCCCATCAAAAAGTGTTCAGCCAAATGATCTTGACTTAAAGAACTCTACTCTCATACTCCCATCCACTATCACCAGCACCACCTTTAATATGATATTGGAGGACAGCCACTTCTGCAGTCAATAAATCTGACAATGGCCAGAGGTACCAGTGTCTTCATTTAAACCCAGGTCACACATGGAGCAGGTTCTCAGCAGGGCACAGACTTTGGTGCCACAGAGCACTGGCATTTTCAATACTATCAGTTTCCTTAATCTTTAAAAGAACACAAAGCCAGGTCTCCAGCCAGGTCCATAGCTGGAGGCAGGTGAAAGGCAACCATACATTGATGCTTCCCTCCCTTTCTTCCTCTCTCCCTGCCCTTCTCTCCGAAAATAATGAATAAAATCTTAAAAAATAATAATAAAATAAAATAAAAGAACATAGAAATGGCATTCAAATGGACAAGCAAAGAGACAGTCTAATTTCAAAGTATGTGTCATATTATCAGGATCTTTTTTTAATAGTTTTTATTTTTATTTATTTTTTTGGTAAAAGTTCTGTTTTAAAGATTTCATTTATTATTTTCAGAGAAAGTGGAAGGGAGAGAGGCAGAGAGGGAGAGAAACATCAACGTACGTTGCCTTTCACCTGCCTCCAGCTACAGACCTGGCTGGAGACCTGGCTTGCAACCTGGTTATGTGCCCTGGCTGGGAATGGAACCAGCGACCTTTGGGTTCGCAGACTGGCACTTTATCCACTGTGCCACCAGCCAGGGCCTTTTTATAGTTTTTAAAAGAAGCATTTTATGCTACGCAATGGAAACCAGTAATAGTAGCTTCTCTCTAATAAGTACTATAGAGAGTCAAACAGTAAGTGTGAAGCGGAGGGAAAGGGGTGAATTATTTTGCTGCAATAGGTAACACAGAGTAAAAACAAGAGATTACTGAAGTTTAAAAGAATAATCTATATTTATTCTGGTAAAGACTTTCTTCATGTCAGCACTTTAAATACCATTGAAAATGCTGACAATAATTATGTGAATGTTGCTATAAAAAATTAAATCTCTCAACTAGTGGGTTTCAGAGATGTTCCTGCTTCTGTCTTAAACACATGTACAGAAATACAGAAACATGTCTGGTACCTCTGTCAGGATCTCCCAAAGCCTGCAATGAGGAAAATCAGCTATTGGAAGAAGGAAGAGAAGGAGAAGGAGGAGGAAAAACAAGTAATAAAAAAGAAATAATGTTAGCCATAATTATGTTAACCTGAGACCTGGAGCTCACAAGTGTTAAGTTTCTAGCTGAGAAGCAGAGTAGTTATTAACCTGGAAAGTAGAGTCACATCATACTTGGAATTAAATCCTGGCTTACTCACTGATGACCTAAGTTACTGACACTCTCTGAACCCCAGTTTTCTCACCTAAAAAATGGTGACAGTCATCATTTTATGTTATAGGGTTTAAATGAAGAAATGTATATGAAGTACTCACTACAAACCTTGGCTCACAACAAAGCACTCAGTATGTAGAAGTGATTGCTATTATTATTACCATCATTAATGATTGTCACAGAGCAGTCATCTTAAACCAATCCTGGGATCATAAGGTGACTCTGAGGCAAGTTACACTTGAAGGAAATACAACTAGCTCAGTACCTTGCTCAAAGGAGTTTAGGTATCTATTGTGCAGAAGACAGGATTTGACATTTCAACAGAAAGGTATGACCTTCCTGATTATAATAAGCAACTCCTTAGTCTTTGAATGGGTAATCTTCCCTGCTTTGACCTGCTACTCAAAATGTGGCCCATAGACAAGGACATCAGCATCACCTGGGAACTTCTTGGAAATGCAGAATCTCAGGCTCCACCCCTGTCCTACTGAATCAGAATTTTACCAAGATCCCCAGGTGGTTTGTATGCACATTAAAGTAAAAATGCTTCTGTAGATCACAAAATTTAATGTACAACTTACCCCATTTGGGGGTATGTTTCTGTGATCTTTGCTGCATAATAAACCACTACAAAACTTAGTGACTTAAAACTATCAGAACAACAAACACATATTGGCCTTACTCCTTTAATTTAAGCAGTGCTCAGGGAGTCTCATCTCATTCCACATGGTGTCACCGGAGCAACTTTACTGAGACTGCAAGATCCAAGTTGGCTTCTATTCACCCACTTGCCCCTTGGGTGTCATGGCTGGGAAGCTGAAGGGACCTCTCTCCTAGTAGCCTCTCTCTTGCAACATATTCAGACTTCTTTCAGGAATAGCACAGGGCTCTAAGAGCATGCTACCTCCAGGCTTTTTAAAGTCTAGACCCAACACTGGCATAGTGTCATTTCTACTATTTTCTATTTCATCACAGTAAAAGATTAACAAAACTGAAAGAGATTTCTGGTTAAGATGGTGGTGTAGATAAATGTGGTGCTTACCTCCTCCCATAACCACATCAGAACTATAGAACAGACATCATTCAGAACTGCCAGCAATCTAGATAAATGGAAGTCCTACAACTAGGGATTTAAAGAAGAAGCTAAATAGAGACTGGTAGAAGGGATGGAGACACAGAATGGGCCAGTCCCACACCTACATGTAGGCAGTTTAAAATTAGGGGTGGTATCTTGACTGCCAAGGTGCCCTCTGAGGAGCAAGGGGTCTCAGTCACACACCAGGCCTCACAGCTCAGGTTTCTTGGGCCAGGCAGGGAAGTTCCCATAACTTCTGGATTTAAAAACCAGCACGGGTTGAGGCTGAATGAAATATAGGGAACCTGTAGTCCTAGGCAGTTCCTCTTATAAAGAGGCAGTGTATGGACTTACTCAGACTCAACCCTCTGAACTCTAGTGCAAAGGCAGCAGCTTGAAAGGAATGAGGGACATAAAGGGAGGAAATGAATTATCTGGTATCAGGGCAAAAGCTGGAAGGAGGGCAGCTTTCTGCCAGACAAATGTGCTGGCAAAAGCTATTGTTCCTTTTCTGATAACCTCCCCTCACAGAGCTGGCAAGCAAATGCCAAATATGAGTCTCCATCATCTTGGCTCATATAGTTATCCCCTGGTGATTCCCTGAGACCCCACCCCACCACACTTGAGGGCCTACACAAGCAGTTTCCCATGGCTTTTCCATACAAATGGCCTCTCTTGCCTCATGGTTCAGACTTTCCTAAAATCTCTAAGCACATAGCATCTGTTCTCTGCATACTCTATACCTTGCTAAGTGGCCCCAAGCCTACAATAGTGACAGTTGACGTGGGTTTGCAGTTTGGCTTCTCCCAGGCAACTCCAAGCCCAACACAATTTTTAGCCATCTGCAGGTTTCTCTATTGTCCATATCCCAGACAGCGGTTGACCTTGAACCCACCAGGAGGTCCCAAACCAGTGCACCTGGTCAACAGCTTCAGACCACACTGGATTATAGCCTTACCACCTCCATTAGTGACACACTCAAAGGTTGGACTCAGTGTGCACTGACGCCTCACTGAACCAGGTTTTCCTTCACAGGGTTGACTCCACCCCTGCACAGCAGCTTCTGCACTGTAGTCATAGCCAGTCCTTGCAGCTGATGAGCCTTGGGGTCAATTCTTCCCAGTGATGCCAACAGCAATCAAGGCTCAATTACAACAGGACAGTGCATACATTCCACACAGAGGCACTCCTAAAGCACCTAGCTCAGGTAACTGAGAAGGCTTATGTCACTGGGTCCTACAGGACACCTACTACCCTACCAAGTCCAGAAGAAATAGCAGTTCTACCTAATACATAGTAACAAACCTAAGGAAACAGCCAAAATGCAGAGATAACAAAACAGGTCCCAAATGAAAGAATAAGAGAAATCTGAAAAAAAAAAAAAAAAGAAAAAGAAAAGAAAAGAGAAAAAAAGAACCAAATGAAATGGAGATAAGCAAACTATCAGATACAGAGTTCAATACAATGGATTTAAGAATGCTCAAGGAACTTAGTGAGAACATCAAGGAGCTTAGTAAGAACTTCAACAGCATGAAAAGTACATAGAAACCATAAAATAGAATAATAAATAAAGAATACACTAATTGAAATGAAGAATAATTTATAGATAATCAACAGTAGATGAAGCTGAGAATCAAATGAGCAATTTAGAATATAAAAAATCAAAAAACACCCAGTCAGAACACCAAAAAGAAAAAAGAGTCCAAAAAATGAAGAAAGAGTAAGTTACTTCTGGACAACCAACTTCGAACATACCAACATTCACATCATGGGGATGCTGGAAGGAGAAGAGAGAGAGAGCAAGAAATTGAAAAGCTATCTCAAAAAATGAAAGAAAACTTCCCTAACCTAGTGAAGGAAATAGACATACAAGTCCAGGAAGCACAGAGAGTCCCCAAAATGATGAACCAAAAGAGACACATCAAGACATATCATAATTAAAGTGGCAAGTGTTAAAAATAAAGAGAGAATCTTAAAGGCAGCATGACAAAAGCAATTACTTACCTATAAGGGAACTATAATAACACTGTCAGTTGATTTCTCAACAGAACCTTTGCAGGCCATAAGGAAGTGGCAAGAAATAGTCAGTTTTCTTCAAGAAGAAAAAATAATAATAAAAATATGAATAATAAAGTGGCAATAAATACATATCTATCAACAAAAAAAGCTAAAAATAAAATAAACAAGCAGAACAGGAACAGACTCATAGATACAGAGAATATGTTTATGGTTGCCAAAAGGAAGGGGGGTTGGTAGATGTGTGAAAAGGTAAAGAGATTAAGAAATATAAATTTGTGTGAACTCAAAGGTCACTGGTTTGATTCCCCAGTCAGGACATATAATTAGGTCTCCAGCCAGGTCTCCAGGCAGGTTCTTAGCTGGAGGTAGGTGAAAGGCAACCATACATTGATGCTTCTCTCCCTTTCTTCCTCCCTCCCTGACCTTTTCTCTGAAAATATTGAATTAAATCTTAAAAAAATATATATACATATATATATATATGTGTGTGTATATATATATATATATATGTGTGTGTGTGTGTGTGTGTGTGTGTGTGTATGTATTTGCTGTTACGAATAGTCATGGGGATGGAAAGTACAGCATAGGGAATGTAGTCAATAATATTCTAATAATGCTGTATGATGTTAGGTACAATATTTCTTGGGATGATCAATAAGTTATAGAATGTCTCATCACTGGAGTATATACCCAAAACTAATATAATACTATATGTCAAGTAACCTTAAAAATGATTTTAAAATCTCAAAAGGAGGGAAAACAGACTTCATCTCTTAATGGAAGAAGACACATACAGAGACAGGAATGGAAAGATTTAAGGGCAACAGTCTTCACAGATAAGCTATCATAACAGGCTATCTATTATTTTTTCACTTTCTTCCACTCCCTGTTGGTAAAACATTCACTACGTTTCAATTACACAACTATATCCAAACTCCATTGGGAGCATAAGGAATTTTAAGGCATCATGTCTCCCCTAAAGGACTTGTTATAATAAAATTGGTGAAACAAGGTGTACATACCTAAAATTTTTATAACAATAAATACTATAATAATCAAATATTTAAATAGCAGTGCAGAATAATAATGAAAATTCTGTCCTACAGCCATGAACCAATCATTTAATCTATTTTGCACATAATAACTACACCAAGTGTTCAGAGAATGAAAGTGAAACAGAAAGTCCATGGAAGAGGAAGGATGTGCAGCCTGAGTAAGCTTTGCACAGAAAGAGTAAGGCATATTAAAAAAAAAAAAAGGATAAATGAAATTTTCCTGAAGGATAACAAACCCACAGAGCTAAGGGAACAGGGTCATGGGGACATGATGCCATGAATGAATATCTATGCATGTTCTTTGGTAATGATTATAAATTCAATGTTCCTGAAAGAATTTTCTGCCTCATAACGTCCACCTTTACTTCTCCCCTTAGATATGTTCATAAGTCATTTGTAGAATCCCCTCCAGCAATATAACCTTGTATTAATCATTACAGGTTTTTACTAACCTTATAAATTTTACTGTATCTTGTGGGAGGGGGAGGACAAATAAACAGAAATATAGGCAGCATTAAATGGCACCTTGCAAACTTCATCGTTCATTACATAGGAACTGGCACTTTTGGTATTGTTAGGCAGAAACTTGTAAATATCACTCCCTCAGAAAATAGAAATGGAATGAAAGGTGCTGCTTAGCAGAAACATATACATTTCAATCTCCACTGCAGGAAAATAAGCTCTGATTACACAGCATAGCTCATATACTTCAATGTGCCACACACTTGTTTTATTATACATTCATGTATAATGAGCTGATTTTCCAGAAACAGAGAATGAAATTTACAAGTTGTTATTTAACTTTTTTAGGAGTGTATTTTTATTCCTTTTCTTTTTTCCTCCTACTTCCCCTAAAACATAATATGAGCAATGGGGGTTTCTGAATAGTCCCACCCATTAATTCCTTCTATAACAGTGATTTTCAACCTTTTTCATCTCATGATACACATAAATTAATTACTAGAATTCTGTAGCACACCAAAAACCATATTTTTTGCCCATGTGAAAAAAATAGGTGTAATTTTGATTCATTTACACCAGATAACTGTTGTGGTGTTGGCTGTTGTCACTTTTTTATTTGACAATCTAAGGGAAAAATGGTCAGTGCCCAAATAGTTGGTTATTACATGTTTTAAAATTTTTCCCAGAACACCAGTTGAAAATCACTGTTTTATAACAATGATTGAAACAATTTTAAACATTGTTCTTGGGGCTTCATTGTACCACATATCATGTTAGAGAATGATAGTTTTTGGACATACATTTCAAACAATTATTCTTTAACTTGTTGGGGGTAAAGAGAGCATCGTTCCTATTTTTTTATTTCTATTTGTTGTAATAAGCAACTCATTAATGCTCTGACCTTTGCTACTCAATACGTGGCCTATAGACAAGAATATCAGCGTCACCTGGGAACCTCTTGAAAATGCAAAATCTTAGGCTCCATCCCTGTCCTACTGAATCAGAATTTTATCAAGATCCCCAGGTGGTTTGTATGCACATTAAAGTTTAAAAGCTGCTGCTGTAGAGCCCTGGCTGGTGGTACAGTGAACAGGGTGTGAGCCTGCAAACCCAAAGATTGCTGGTTCAATTCTCCAGCCAGGCCTCCAGCCAGGTCTGTAGCTAGAGGCAGGTGAAAGGCAACCACACACTGATGTTTCTCTCCCTCTCTGCCTCTTCCCCTTCCCTCTCTCTGAAAAATAATAAATAAAATCTTAAAAAAAACAAAAAACAAAAAAAAGCCCTGCTGCTGTAGACCACAAAACTTAATGTACAGCTTACCCCATTTGGGGGCATGTTTCTATGATCTTTGCTGCAGAATAAACCACTCCAAAATTTAGTGTTTTAAAACACAAGAACAACAGAGGCCCCAGAGGCTCCCTAGCATTTTCATCTATGTGCCCGTACAAAATTCAGCACCAGCAGATTTGAATGATTTTGCCATTTACTCAAACAAGTTTCTAAGTAGTTGTTCTAGACAAGGAGAATGTCAGAAAAGCTATATTCTAAGAGTCATGGCAAGAAATAAAAAAGGAATTGGAATTACCACCTCAATATTAAAAGTGTCAGTGCAAGAATATCCTAATAAAAGGTGTTCTAATAGAAATTATAAAATCCCATACTGAGAAACATTTTCAAAATATAAGTGAGGTGTAATAGGCTGAGAATCAACCAAACATATCTTAATGGCAGGAAATAATAGGATACCTAATATATACTATCTTTAAATTTTCTGAATTGATAATTTTTGCATAGATACAATATACACAAAATAAAAACTGAGACAATACCAAAGTACAGTGAATACTTTCCCAACCAGGCAGTTAACAATCTCCTGTGCAGTCTTTAACACACACACACACACACACACACATATATATAAATACATATTTACATATGTATATATATATATTTATATATATGTATATATACATATATATACATATTTATATATATATATATAAATGTATATATATACATTTTTAATTTCTATGCCCACAATAGAATATTCTGGCCATTTTTCATTTAATGATATCATAGAGTTCTACAAAGTTTCAGTCCTTGTAATACATTTATTAAATTACAAAGTATAGATATTTCCTAGTCTATTTACCTAACCTCCTATTGCTCAGACATTTAAGCTGTTTTGAATCATTTATTATTAAGCAAAATGCCATAATGAATATTTTCATTCATAGATTATTTTTATACAGCTACATGAATATATTTCTAAGATAAATTACTAGAAATGAAACTATTATGTCAAAGGATTATGTGCTTCTTATTTTGAAAGTTATGGCCAAATAGTTTTCCAAAGACAATGTAGCAATTTATACTTCCATTCATGATACTAATATATGAAATCTGTCCCAAAAGGGTCAAGCCTGTGTCAACATAATTAAAACAGTTAACACAGTCAATATCTGCAGGACCGACCTTGTATCTTGCATTGGAGGAATTTCAAAATGACCAAAAGTTCATCATCATTTTTCTGCCAACTATATTTTCCCATTTTAAATATAGGTGGGAAGTACATATCATCTATTTTTGCTTATAAGTATGGACAGGTTGTAATTATTATTGCACAAGATTCAAAGCCATTTCATCACCCAGTGCACCACTCTGTCCTCACTGTGCTATAATTCTTACTGGTCAGATAGATCTTTAATTTACAGACTTCCTTGGAATACAGATTATCTGCATTCTGCAGACATCTGCAAAAAGCTATCCAAAAGTGCGTATTTCATGGCTGAATATTTTTACATAATATCAGCTGGAGCCCATCATTCCAGCTTTCTCACCAAGTGTCACAACTTGCTCTATTATATCAATAAGCAGCTTCAATTGGGCATTTTTCCTTCATGGTGTCAACAGCTGTAATAGCATGCAGTAGTCTGATGAAGTTTGTAATACTAAGTAGAGGTGGGGGTATTAAAAGGAAGAAGATATAAAATTAGAATAGCATAAAAAACTCCACCTCCCAAACAGTCATTTGAGAAAATAACCTTTCTGAAACGGTATTCAAGAATGAACAAAAAAAAGGCAATTACTTTAGAAAAAGATGGGTAAATAAATTTACCATGCGAACAAATTCTGATTAGTCATTGTCATCTCAAAAACAACTATACATAAAAGAATATTTGGTAAACAGAAAAGAAAAACCTTGTTTTAAATAGAACTGTCAGATGAAAAATACCAAGAGAAAATGCTACTTTGAAAGCACTGTAGTGCTATAAGTAAATTAGAAGACATGACACAATTGGCTCTACCTTCAGAAGATATTCCTAATTCTATCACTTCTCAACTCATCCATGAGGATCACAGGGCTCCAAGCCACACTCACTTCCCCTGGCCTACAGCCAGAGCCTCTTAACTGACCATCTGCCTCTCTTCTTTTCCATGACTAAAAAGGCCACCTCTCCAGTGACATGTCTCATTGATCCCTTCTCCTCCCTACACTGTGTTCCGTAATCACAGTCCCAGTTCAGATCCTCAGGCCTTGTTGTTGCTTCTTGCTAAGACGTGTTTCCCCCAAATATTTTCACTCATCTGTCTTCACTTCATTAAGCTTTGTCCTCAAATGTCACCTCATCAGAGAGGGATTCTTTTGCTAGTTAATCGAAAAAGCAAACCAAAGCTTTATCAATGCATGATGATTGACTTTTCTTATACCACTTCTCCACTTTAAATTATACATGTGTTCCAATTTACTAGCTATATCCCCTAAGAGAATGAGATTTTTATGAAATTGTGTACCCTAACCAGACATAAAATCACACTATGACTGTGAACTATACCCATAGTTGAGAAAACATCACCTAATTTAATTTTGGTCAAATTCATTCAACTCAGCAAATATTTAATGAACTCATAATTATATATGAGGTTATTATATATTATATATATGAGACATACATACATTTTATATATGTATATATACTGTGTGTATGTATATATATATATATATACACACATACACACATATATAATATTTATATATTTGGGATTCTAGAAGCATAGGTCCCAATTTCTATTTCTGGAGACAGAAATTTATACATAGTTTGGAGACAAGACATAAATACGAACTATTGAAATAACAAATCAAAACATTAACAATCAGAAGGCAACATGAGTAGGGCAGACAATAAGTGTCAGGCAGTTCTGAGGAAAGATTTGTGCAGGCTAAGAGAGTAAAGGAAAGTTTCAAAAAGAAAGATGGGAAAGGAAAGCAGGAGGGGGAAGGCATCCTGGGTGATGTAATTTGATTTTTGTTGAATTTATCTTTAAAGTTTTATCCACTTAAAAAAAATTATTTTATTCATTATTTTTGGAGAGAAGGGCAGGGAGGGAGGAAGAAAGGGAGAGAAGCATCAATGTATGGCTGCCTTTCACCTGCCTCCAGCCACGAACCTGGCTGGAGACCTGACTTGCAACCTGGTTATGTGCCCTGACTGGGAATCAAACCATTGACCTTTGGGTTCACAGGCCGGCACCTATTCACTGAGTCACCAGCCAGGGCCTATCCACCTTTTTTTTTTTTTTTTAAGATTTTATTTATTATTTTTTAAAGAGAGTGGTAGGGAAAGAGGCAGAGAAGGAGAAAGACATTAATGTATGGTTGCCTTTCGCCTGCTTCCAGTTATGGATCTGGCTGGAGACCTGGCTTGCAACCTGGTTATGTGCCCTGGCTGGGAATC
>PVIW01009423.1:29429-52115 GCA_004026585.1 Noctilio leporinus
ACCAGTGACCTTTGGGTTCACAGGCCAGTGCCTTATCCACTGTGCCACCAACCAGGGCTATCCACTTATTTTTTTTTTTTAACTTTTTTTTTTAAGATTTTATTTCATCATCATTTTTAGAAAGAGGGGAAGGGAGAGAGGCAGAGAGGGAGAGAGACATCAATGTATGGTTGCTTTTCACCTGCCTCCAGCCACAGACCTGACTGGAGACCGGACTTGCAACCTGGTCATGTGCCCTGGCTGGGGAATCGAACCTGCGATCTTTGGGTTCGCAGGCCGGAGCCTTACCCACTGTGCTACCAGCCAGGGCTTTTTTAACTATTTTTGATAAGAGGTTTTATTTTCTATCTATGAAATTATATGAGTTTCTTTATATATAAATTTTATTAAGCTTACATATAAAGAAAATAAAATGAGTTGTTTTAAAGCAGACATTAAGTGACTCACAAACCAAGTGGCTGCAACACTACCTACCCAGACACAGAGAAAAGCAACTTAGTAAAGAAAGAGCTGAAAGGCAAAATCTTGTCAAAATGCAAGATACCTTGGCCTGGCCGGTATGACTGGGTTGGAGCATAATGCTGTAACTAAAGGTTTCGGGTTTGGTTACTGGTTAGTGCACATACCTTGGTTGTGAGTTCAGTCCCCAGTCCTGCATTATACAAATGTAAAGACAAACTAGAAGAAAGCAAATACAGCCTCATACTGTATGTCAAGTACAAAAACACAATCATAACTACAGTTTGAATGAAAAAAAAAAAAAGCTGTCTATATCTTTAGGATCTGCCAAGAAGCAGGTGAAACACAATTGCAATCATCTAGACCAATGATTTTTAATCACTTTCATTTCATGGCACATGGAAACTGATTACTAAAATTCTGTGGCACACCAAAACATATATTTTTGCTGATTTGACAAAAATAAGTATAATATTGATTCATTTACACCAGATGGCTATTGTTGTCTTGGCTGTTGTCATTTTTTAATTTGACAATCTGAAGGAAAAGTGGTCAGTGTTCCTGACTAAATAGTCAGGTATTGCATGTTTTAAAAATTCTTGCAGCATACCAGTATGCCTGCCATGGCCTACTGGTTGAAAATCACTGATTTAGACTATTTATAAAAGCATGGTAATGGCATGGGGAAACCAAGGGTTAATGAAGTACCAGGGGATAATGGAGGAGCCCATTTATAAAGTTCACAGAGCAGAGGCACAGAGCAGAGTAGAAAGTTGGTATAAAAGAACAAGTGGAAGATACCTAGCACACAAACAAGCTGTTTTCAAGTACAGGGGTGGGCAAAAGTAGGTTAATCATAGTCATAATAAATAGTACAATCATTTTGTAAATCCTCACCCTAGAGCATGTTTCCATTGAGTTTAGAGAGAAAAAGGGGAAAGAAAGAGAAAGGGAAACATCAATGTGCAAGAGGAGCATCAATTGGTTGCCTTGGGTGTGTGCACCCCAACTGGGCTCAAACCCACAACTGAGGCATATGTCCTGACTGGGAATCAAACCTGCAACCTTTGGGTGTATGGAACAACACACCAACCAACTGAGGCATGCTGCCAGGGCAATAATATTAATAATAGTACATATATAAACTCTGTGTGTTTCATGTTTTCACAACTACAACCTATTTTTGCCCATCCCTGGATTTTCAAATTTTTGCTGGGTATTTATTTACTATCTAATCACTAGCTGTATATTGGGCTTTGGGCTATACAGAATAAGAGCTCAATGGCCTGGATTTAAACCTTAGCTTGGTATATACCAGTTGGGTGAATTACTTATTCTCAATGATTTCAGTGTTTTGTTTTTTTTAATTGAAATAAAATAGGGAATAACAGCAGTATTCACTATAAGGTTGCTGTGAGAAGCAAATAAGTAAATGTATGCCAAGAACTTTGCATAGCATTTGCCTACAATAAATGTGTGCTGGTGGGGAGGAGGGGATGGCAAGGGGGTCATGTCAGCCACCAAAATATTTACTAGAAACTTATACGAGAAAGGCTTAAATTGTGGAAATTCTTAGTTTAAATTGTATTAACTTAATACTTTATATGAATTGGCCCAAAACCAACATTTTTTATCTTGTATTGATAAGCTATCTCAAGGGTATACAAAGAAGGAAAATAGTCTGGATGCGTAGAGCTGGGTGAGGGTGATGTTTTGGTGATTGGTGGTGGCGGCAGGGAACAGGCAGTAAAGACCTCCTGGAGAAGGCGATATTTAAAATAAGACCAACCTGCAGTATAATAAGAGTTAGAAGGAAAGAGGTGGGTGAAAAATACTCCCAGCAAGGGGAACCCAATGTGCCAAGGCTCTGAGGAAGAGAAAACATCACAGCTTCAATGAGACATCACTGGTTCAAACAAGGCATGGAGCTTGGGAAGAACTGTGACTGGGAGGTAGAACTCTCAGCCATGGTTAAAGTTTGAATTACATGTTTCTGGAGGACAATGAGAAGCCCTTGCAGCATTTTAATCAGGAAAAAGACATAATCCCATATTCAGATTGTCGTAATTTAAAAAACACCACTCAAGAGAATGGGAGCCAGTGAAGTTTTGAGTCAAGAACTGAAAAAGAAAAATGGTGTTTCAAACTTAATTTTTTATAACTTTAACCAGATGTCTAAAATTAGCATTTTTATTAAAATGGCTTGTAAAAGTCACACAATTTTCATGTATGTGTGTTCATTCAAAGTCATTCATTCAATTCACTAAGACATTTATTGAACATCTAATGTATACTGGGAACTGTGCTTAGATAGGGATGGGAGAAAAAAATTCACAAATGAGCAGTATAAAAAGTGCTAAGGATTGAAGGGCAAGGACATTTTTTGAGAAGTGGGTAAAATTCCAAAAATGAAAGCAAGCAGAGTATTATGTGATAAAACATATTCCACTATGGCTGAAACATAAAATGCATGGGTAGCGTTAAACCACCTATCAATAAGAATTTACTGGTCACCTATTATGTGTTAGCATTGTGCAGGCACTGGCAATACAGTGATGAAAACACTTAAAATATGACAATGACTGATCTCATTGCAGATAAACCTAGGTTGATTACAGGAGTGTGTGAGGAAATTAAAACCAGAAAAGTTAAAAAGCAGTTCCTTAATTTAAGGAGGCTTGCAGTAGCAATAAAATATTTTTAATTAAAACTTCTCTGCTAAGATTAGTCTTTGAAAGCTTCTGTAAATTGTAAATGAATCGCATGCAAATATATTAGTGACATTATAGCTTTTAAAATGTCAAATAATTCGGAACGTCAAATGCTGCCACCTCTCCTCCCAAATTTACAATATGAATTGTCTAGCTGATCCCTAATCAAAGCAACCTACTAAAGAGTGAAATGCCCGTTCCTTACACTGAGCTGGAGAAATGCCTCAAATAACATCAGATTTTCCCTTTGTCTTCCCAAGATGTGGTGCTGATACAGACACAGCCAGTTAGCTGCGGTCCATTTGGGACAGCTCCAGAAAGAGAAAAAACATGTCCTTGCCCAACACTAACTTTTCCAACTCAGCCCCTGATCTTGCCAAAACACCACAGTGTAATAATGATAATTTAATAATGTAGTCAGCCGGGCTCTGCCTACATTAGAAAGCTCAGGAAAATAAATGAGGCTTGCAAGCCAAACAGAGGGAAACTTCTCCAGGCAGTGCCTGCAGCAGGGAGATACCTGCTAATGAAACGCTCTCGCTGTCTCCACTCATTATGCAGGAGGTAAACCTTAAAAGGGAGTCTGGAAAGGTAGAGCTCTCAAAATGAAAATAAATAAATAAGCTCACTGGCCACAGCCATGGGGAGAACTCTGAAAATGACTCAGGATTGCCCAGAGATTTTCCATGAGGAAGTGGTAAGGTTTCATCAGGTGGCAAGGGAGGTAATTATGTGCTTGGGCACATTTGCTGGATAAACTGGCCTCCTTACTCCATCCTCCCATGTGGGCACCAGATACAGAAACTGTGTATTTAAACTCCACAGTGTTCTCTTCGGCTTTTACCATGAAAAAAGAAATAAAATGTATCCTGGGTACTTGGTAAATCAGTCCAGTGGTAGATGGGAACCCATTACCCTTGACCTTCACATTTTTGCCTCTGCTGACTCCGAAAATTCTCAGAAACTCTTTCAGGCAAAGGTGTATCATGGAGGTGCTACTATTCAGAAAAAGATACTATTTTTGCAATATAAAAATTGCAGTTGAAGTAAGTGGTTTCTTTATTTTACATGATCAAATTAAATTTTTTTTTCCTTCTTCATATTCTATTCATTATTTCCAGAGAAAGGGGAAGAGAGAGAGGCAGAGAGGGAGAGAGACATCAATGTATGGTTGCCTTTCATCTGCCTCCAGCTGTGGACCTGGCTGGAGACCTGGTTATGTGCCCTGGCTGGGAATCCAGCCAGTGACCTTTGGGTTCACACGCCAGTGCTTATGCTTTGAGCCACCAGCCAGGACAAATTTTTAAAATTTACCTAAAATGATAGAAGCTTTGTTTATTGACCTTGTTATTAATATATTAAGCTAGGGGCCATTTCCCTCTTTTCTCTGCCTTTTCTCTTCAATTACTAATAAAACATTAACATTTCTCCTTCTTAGCTTCTTTACAGAAAACTACTGCCATCCTCTATTACTTCTAAAACCAGTAATGAAATGTCAGAGGCGGAACAGGTAATTAAAATGTGGAATCCTTGGGCTGGCTATAGCAGCACATATACTAAAATGGTAGAATCCACTTTGCATCCTTTCATAGTCTATACAAATACCAATAAAGATACCTTTGAACACATATGTAAGTCCCATACTCAAATAATATTTGGCCATTAAAATTAAAAACATAATTAATATGAATCAAATATTTGATGAACCCCCTTTAGCTCATCTAGGATATTTGAGATCCATTATGAAAGTGTTTTCTAGTAATAAACCAAGAAACATGTCTACAATCTGCAACTAATTAATGGGAATTAAAACTGAGCCTGACTATCCCACACAGGCTTACCTGAGTTTCCATCTTTAACAAAACTTTCTCACACTCTCAAGTTACTTCATAAACATTTAAGAAAGAAATGACATAGAGCAGCAGTTGAGAGTTCATACTGTGGAATCAAATGCTATGTGTTTTGATACTCTCTGCTATTTACTAAATGTGAGACTATAATGACTTGGCTTCATTTCTTAGATCTTCAGTTATCAGCTAAACAAATAAAACACTGAACACTATACTCTCACAGGTTTACTGTAAGAATTAAATGAGCTATGATACATTAAGGCTTTTAATAGTGGCTAGAACTTTATAAAGGTTGAATAAATATAAGCTGTTCCTCCTAACTAAAATCTTATCCATTTAATCATCATATTTTCTAAAATGATCTAAGCAATTTAAGAAGTTTTAGATACGGAAAATAGATTCACTTATTTTACACGATGGCACTATTATTTTTTCAACATGAAAATTAGAGAGATGATACTTCAGCATCCCTTAGCTTTGAATGTTGCCACTCATTTTTAGAGAACATCGAAGAGTACAAATCTCCACTGAGCAAAAGACAATGAAGCAGTCAAATTGCCTGAGAAACTGTCTGCTTCCACCCTGGTTTGTAACCTAACTCCATGAGCCTAACCCTATATGAGGCAAACTACCCTCCCCAGGGAACACTTGTGAAAGTCCCTGATTTACAGAAGTATTTACTTTGGGGTTTGGGGTTTGTTTTTTCAGGTTTATCTCTAGGAGAGCTTGCTTGCTAAAGTAACAGTCCAGCAATTTTATTGAACTGTTCAATTTCAGCATTTTTTTAAAGCATATAGAAATCACAGTGGCAGTGGCCATTTAAACTTCCCAGCGGATGCCAAAAATAATAAAAGGACACTTAAATGACCTTTTTTTGAGCAGAGCCAACAGCATGTGGCCTAATTATCCAACTACATGAAAAGTTCTATGTATTTTTTACCAGAATATAAGGATTTGGATATGCACAATTCAGAATGCAAAAGGCCACCTTGCTGGGGTGTATAGCACTTTTCAAATCTAAACATAGGCCCATGTATATCAGGGTAAGTTTCTCCTCTGTTTTCCTGTCTGATTAACCTGTAAGAAAGAATAAATGGACAAGACGTTGAAAAGTTGATATAGCTAAGCCATTGATGAATACAAGTAAAGGAAACACCATTGTGCTAAGTGTTCTACTTCAGTTATTTTCACTACAACCTTCTGAGGTCAATATTCTTCTGCACGTTTTTATAGATGAGGAAACCAAAGCTCAGAAAAGGTAAAGGCCTCACGCCAAAGAAGGTATGGGAGCTGGAGCCTTGGTTGTCCTTCATTTGCCCCTTTGGATCTTTTCTCTGCCCTGCTAGTGGCCTCTCCTCCACAGCCCTCTGCAGACTCCGCTCCCATGCCCTCTGGCTCCTATTGAGCTAAGAAAACAGTGGCAGCATCAGAGAAGAAGAGGATCAGAAGAAAAGAGTTTGGGAATTTCATTCAACCTCCTTTCTTTTTCCCACACTCCCCACAGCACAGCTGTGAGTTTTTTAAAGTGCCCAGGACAATTACCTATGGCTCCACTTCCTACAGGAAGCCCATCTTTCTTAGCTAGGGCTCTCACTAGGTAACTCTTTGTCTTCCTTTGCCCCTTCACACTTTCCTCAGATGCTTTACCATATTTTTGGTTCCCTTAACTCTAGAAAGACCTCTATCAGTAGTCCCTTCATTAACCTCTCCTCCAGTTCCTCAGTTTGACCATGTCATCTATTTTCTGCCACAGAAAGGAAGGTGGCCTCTAACTATTGGTACATCTCTCTATCTCTAGCTTCCCTCTCTATCCCCCATCTGAAATCAGCCACCCAACCCCTCCCATGTAGCCAATCTTACCACCTAAGATTTCACAAGACCCTTCACCTTCACCTCCACCTCCATACACATACACACACAAGCAGAGTCAGGCCAGACCAGCCTACCATTCCTCCTATCAGTTTCTCTCACTCCCCGCATCCATACTTTTTACTCCAACAATGACAATACTTCTGAAAATGTTTAGGCCTAACTACCCTTTCTCTCTGCTATCTTCATTATATATATATATTTTAAACTTTCTTAATTGCCCTTATCTTAAAATCATTGTGCCTTTATTTTGCCTTTTTCTATCAGCTATTATCATACATTTATTTATAAATCCATTCAACAATATTTACTGAGCATCTACTATATACCAGGAGTCAATTCAGTTGTTGGGAATATTATAGTAAGTATGACTCACATGACCCACACACTACTTATTTTCTCTTCTTTCCTTTTCCAGCTTAAATATTAAATACAAGGAATTTGCAGAAGTCAGATCAATGCCTTCTACAACTCTTTAGGCAGTGCTAGACACGTTACAGATGCTCAATAGCTGATTGGTAACATGATGCTCTAAAATTGATAGATGAAAGAAAGCCACCTGAAGCATCTTCAGAGCCAGAATAAAAGCTACCAAAAGACTAAGACTTTTTCAATAATTTGTTGAGCAAACCCATAACAATGCTGTTCATTAAAATGAGAATTAAGAACAAGATGAGAGCAGGTATTACTAAAGATGAGGTAAAATGAGCATTACCATAAAACACTAGAGTAACACAAATTGGCACCATCTTTCTACATGACAATTTGCTTAAACACCACAAGCAAGCTTATAACTCAACTCATTGTCTTCCAGAAATAAATCCTAGGAGTATAATTAAAGATGAGCCCCAAAATATAATTTTTAATTTTGAAAAATGGTAATAACCTAAGTGATCAACAATAGGGGACTAGATTAATCAATTATGGCACTTCATGCAATGAAATATTACAAATGATCAAAGATAATACCATATCATATATTTCATAACATGATCATACTCACATATTATAAATTAAACAAACAAACAAGAATACAGAGTTAGACAGAGAATAACCCACTTACTGTTTTTAAATGTTTTAAGGTATGCAGACCTGGCTGGCAGCTCAGTAGATGGGCGTTAGCCTGAGAACCCAAAGGTTGCTGGTTCGATTCCCAATCAGGCTACATAACCAGGTTGCAAGCCAGGTCTCCAGCCAGGTCCGTAGCTGGAGGCAGGTGAAAGGCAACCATACATTGATGTTTATCTCCCTTTCTCGGCCCCCTTGCCCTATCTCCAAAAATAATGAATTAAAAAATCTTGAAAAACTGAGTAAATAAAAAATAAATAAATAAAAAGTTTTACAGTATGCAAAGGAAAAGATCTAAAATAGCACTGTCCAACAGAAATAGAATATAAGGCACATATGCAATTTTAATGTATGCAGCTGTCACATTAAAAAATTAAGAATATGAGCAAAAAGGGGATGGATGTAATACAACAACAATAAAATTTTTAAAAAATTAAGAATAGATCTTTGGTCTTGGCTGAAGAAGTGAGATGACAAAGGGCGCATCATCCTTCAGAAAGCATAACACTAAGACACACACATTATGCAGCTGCTGGGGCTCGAAGGCCTGCCCCTTTCAGAAGTCTACCTGAGGCTACTTGCCCAAAGGAAGAAAAAATATAACTGGGGTGCCAAGTTAAAAAGATGAAATACCACCAGGACTGGTTATGTGAGGCAACCAAGAATTGTATACCACAGATTCCACGAAGAACACCTAAATCCAAGAGGGCAGCTATTGCAGCATCCAGTTCCTCTAAAGCATTTCAATGATAATCTGTACAATAAAAGTTCTGGTTTAAAAAAAATTAAAAACAAATAGATGAAATTCATTTAATGATGTATTTTAATTAACCAAACATTTTGGGGCCCACTTGAAAAAAACATGGTAACTTAAGAGTCCTGCGTGGGCCAGGCTAAAGCTGTAAGTCCTGACCAGAAGACGGACAGGTGGATACATACACGTTTCCATGTTAAAACCAGTAGCCCTGGGGGAAGGGGACTAGGTCATGGGGAAAAATACTTCAGTTACCATGAAGCCCAGTTTATTCTCTCACCTCACCTAATCCTCTGTTGTATCAACTGCAGAAGTTTTTAAAACTTGAATGCCCATCCTGGCCTGAGTGAGGTCTCCCTGCCCCTTCAGTTGTTTTTCCTTTTCCCTGTAATTAGCATTGATTAGCATTGATTGACAAGCTATGGGCCTTCAATTTTACCCCTTTCAATAAAAGACCTTTGGGAACAAAGAACTGGGCCTTTGGTCTTGAGCCACTGGCCAGCAGATCTTCCCCTTACACAGAGCTGTTTGGGACGGTGTTATTTCATCCGCAGCACCGCAGCACCGAGGAATTTTACTGTGGGTCGGGGTTCCCCAACAAACATACACAAAATAATAGTTTAAATACTTCGTTTTTATATCAAGCATTCAAAATCTGGCACGTAGTTTACACTTACAGTACATGCCAATTCAGCCTTGCCATAGTATAAATGTTCATGAGCACCTACCACATTGGACAACTCTTTTGAGTATGACCTAAAAGTGGGTGCGGAGAATAGGAATTTGTATGATTTTTACTTTCTTCTGTTTTCTCTTCTTTTACAATTACTAGTTATAATTTTACTACTGATATACAGGGTGCGTGTGATAATTTGGCAGTAATGTTGCATCTCATTTCACATGCTTCTTATTAATTTTGAAAAACTATGTTTCTAAGGTTATGATTTAACATCATAGTTTCAGATATAAAGTGTTAAATTCTAAGAGCCACCATCATGTTAAAAGAATACCATGTTAGAGCAACCTAACTTCTGGACTGTGTGCAGGGCCAACTGTTAAGAAAATTTCTGAATTCAATAACATCCCTTTATGTATAGTTTATAATGTGAAGAAGGTGTACGATACTGATCCTGATGTCGCCACACCAACAAGGAAAATGCATAATGTACTCAAGGATCGCACAAGTCCGTCTATTGTACACAGAATCCAGGAGATTATCAATGAAGATCCAGGAAAGTCAATGCACTCCATAGCAAGAGAACTGCAGATGTCGGATGCAACAGTTCCCAAGATTGTTGCCAAAGATATCAGATACAGATCGTATGTTCTTAGAAGAGGCCAGTTTATGAAACAGCAGACAAAGGAAAGGCACTTCGAAAAAGCAAGGACACTGCTAACAAAATGGAAAAATCCCAAAGGAAAAAAACCTCTGATTTTCTTCTCCAATGAAAAGAATTTTCAGCAGGGCTAAATAGTCAACAGAAGAAGTAACAGGTGGCTCTGTGAGAATCTTAATGAAGTCCCAATTGTCATGAAAATAAAATTTCCTGCTACAGTGATTGTGTTAGGTGTTGTCAGCAATGAAGGAAATATCACGACCCCACATTTGTTTCCACAGGCTTTAAGGTAACTGCTGATGTTTACCTTGACATTTTGAGAGAAGCAGTTGTACCGAGGATGAAGCAAGTCTCAAATGGACCTCATTTTATTTTCCAACAAGATGGTGCACCAGCACATACTGCCAAAAAGGCAAGAATTTCTCAGTATCAATGTTTCTGAATTCTGGTTAAAGGAAATCTGGTTTACCAGATGCAAATCCTTTAGGCTATTTATGTACAGAACATTTGTAAGAGAGAAGTTAATAAATAATTTCATTCTAATAAAGAGGCTGTTAAAGCTAAGATTGAAAACATTTATGATGTCCATGGCTAAAGAAAAGTTCATTAAAGCATACTGAAGATTCCCAAGACAAATCAAGTGTATTATTGCAGCAAATGGAGATTTTTTGAACAATTTAACAATAATGGCTATGTTTATATATTTACATACAAGAACAAATTTATTTCAAAATATCACACTTTTATGGTGATGTTTATTTTACTAAAATTTTGCCACTTTATCATGTGCACCGTGTATACTACTTCTATAAAATGAAAAATAAGGTTATTTCTAAATATTAAGAAGAGGGTTTTTTTTTGTTTTGTTTTGTTTTGTTTTTCTGTCTCTGGATCACCTTTTGGCTCATGGTCTCTACACAGCTACATGCTTCCTAGAACTAGAAAAATGCCTTCCTTTCTTCTCCTTCCTTGACATATAGTTTAAAAATCTGCCTAGCTTCAGCCCTCAGGCATGTAAGGATCAAACTTGCTGTTATTCAGAGCCCTTGCTAAGCCTGTCCCTGTTTTTCAGTGTTGCAATCTGAAATCTATCAGGACTCCAGGCAGATTTAGCAACTCTCCTGGGCTTGTGGAAGGGCATGGAATGGTACCAGAAGTTGGTTAATTTGAGGTTAATTAAATAATGATGACAGGCCTTAATCTCCAGCTTGTTTTCAAATTGTAAATACTGATTGCAGCTGCAGCAATCTGCAATAAACCTATTGAGAGAAATCTTGACCAGAATGAAATGAGTACATTGGTTATCCAGATGAAGCTGAGAAGGGAGATCTGAGAAATCCAGACCCTTGTAAAACCAGGAGAAATGAAGATGGGGAAGACAGAAATTAAAGGAGAACATATCAAATCTGATTTCTGTACAGTCTTAGCCTGCCCCCCCCCACCCCCAATCACAAATTCTCATTCACAGAGAGGCTAAAAGAAACAAAAATGTAAATCCATTGGACTGAGAACTTGGAAGAAATTGGAAAAGTTCTCCTTCTATTAACCACTGTTGGGGTTTCCACGAAAATATATGCGAGTTGTTGTATGTGCTGGGGCATCTGAACCAATGGTTATACCACCCGAAATGAGCTACAGCAAGAGTTCCCTAGAGGGGACGGGTATAATAGTTACAGGATGTTAGGTACCTACTATGATAATTCTGATAATTCTCACAATGACTTAATAAGGTGAATATGATTATTTTTTTCCATTTTAAAGAAGATGCTAAATCTCTTGCTGAAGGCCATACAAAGAATGAGTTCAATCCAGATTTAAACACTGACTCTCTAAACCTCAGGCTGCTCTGCCTCAAACTTTGAAACAATGATGAGAAATGATAAAGATGAAAGAATTGTGGGAGTTCACGAGGATAATGGAAAGAGAAAGAGAAACAATTCCCCAAAGAAGAGCTAGGAAGTTCGATGGCCTAGTAGAAAGTCTGAGAGGTGGGCGAACATTGGATGCTGCTATTCCAGGTGTACCAGTGAGAGTGCCCTCCCTGGCCTCCCTGACCCAGAGAACATGTGCTCATTCTTTCAGGCCAGGTGCAGAGGGTCAACGTGCACCTCCTCTGTGAAGTCTTCCCAAAACCCCCTGGTAAGATTGGCACTTTTTTATGTCAATAAGGTGAGGTGTACTGGGAGGGAGATGATTTTGGTGTGAGGGGCTAGATAACATGCCATTTGTTTAAAAAAAAAAAGTTAAAAGAAGTGAAAATCTTACTCTGAGAATGAGAAAAACTGGAGTAGGAAAGAACCATGACAGCTGTTGTCAGTTAATGGAATACTATGGAAGGTTTTAATCCATGTATTGTTCCCCGAAGGCTTTTTGGAACAAGACAGAACATTCATTCCTTGGTTCCTTAGTGCTGGCGTAGTGCTAGAGAAATAACAGTGAGCCAAACCAGACTCAAATCTGCTGTCAGAACACATCTATGTCACAGAGTAACAGAGTCATAATAAAAGATCACACAAGTAAGTGAAACGTTGAGATAAGTACTTCAAATAATAGGTAAATGTGATTTTATAACATTTGTCCAAGATACAAAACTGGAAACAGTAAAGAGAATATACAGGAATAAGCTTTGAAACAATCTACACACCAGAAATGATCCCATGACTGACCACACTTCCCAGCAGGTGCTGATGCGCCCACGCTGGTGTCGAGGAACACAGGGTGGGCCCCGGAGTGGCTTTCCTTCCCAGCTGTGAGAAACTATGACTCTATCACTCTAAACAAAATTTTCCTCAGATGACAATTAGAATTTGCTAGATAAAATTTCCAGGAGACTTAGAAAATTTGTGCAGAAAAAAATCATTTTCTGTGTATAGAGGAGTTAAGCAAAATTGAGTCTCCTAAACTGCTCAATAGCCCTCTCCACTTACCTTCACAGTACAGATACACTTCTGTGTTACTCACTGCTCTGGAAGCTCTGTGAGGGCAGGGCTGATAGTCTTACTCATCCCTGAATCATGAGCTCATGGCACATAGGACATATTAAATATTTTTAAGTGAACAAATGAATATGGTACTAAAAGGGACTAATGCAGACACATGTATGTAAGTATAGATCACTTTCTTCTACTGTTTCTAACTTTAAAACTGAACTTCCTTGAATAATTAATGAACATGAAAATCAGTCAATCACTTGCCTCCTGATTAATAGCTAGGATCCCTTGTCCAAGCAGCCACTTAGTTCCATTAAAAATTAATAATTTTCTACAGAATAAATATACACTATACATAATACATCAAGAGTTCTACTTTTAATTAGCAATTAAGTAATGCAGAAAGAGTAAGAATCTATTAACTGAGAACTCTATGAACTCGCCCTCCAATAATCATTCATTTACTACCCATTTCTTTTCTAAATTTTTAAAGTATTTAGAAAGGAAATAAAAAATAGTTCTGAAAACAGAATAAATAACATGAATAGGTTGTCATATTTTGGTTAACATTTACAGGCTGACACAATGTGTTTTTGTTAAAGATATGAGATACCCTGTTCTTTCTGTGAAATGAAGAATACATTAGAGAAGATCAATACAAAACTGAGGCACTATGTGTAAAATGTTAAGGGTCTATTCATTGAAAAATTATGAACCATGCTACAGAGAACTTAGTCAGATCAGAGCTAAATTAAATTATTGATCTACATTCACTTTTCCCCCTTTCTGTGTGACTATTTCCTTATTTTTTACAACACACATTATTGCCTATATAATAAGTGAATCATCTTACCCTTGGCCCAGCACGTCTGCTGACTGAAAATTTTCTAAAATTAATTGTCATTTTGGTAGCATTCAGATTTATAAATTAAGCTCCCCTCACATGAACATATATAAACTTTTAACATAAAGTTTATAAGCTTTTGTAACATGAACTCAAAGGGAAAGAGGGTACTTTTCATTTTTTTCCAATAAAAATTAAAATGAAATGTTATTTTTCTCAACATCATTCACTTATTTAATGTTCTTGATACATATCATTGGTGGAGCCAAAATGTACTCATTAGACTTTTAAAAAATGACTTAGCCCTGGCTGGTGGCACAGTGGATAAGGTGCCAGCCTATGAACACAAAGGTCGCTAGTTCGATTCCCAGCCAGGGCACATAACCAGGTTGCAAGTCAGGTCTCCAGCCAGGTCCATAGCTGGAGGCAGGTGAAAGGCAACCATACATTGATGTCTCTTTCCATCTCTGCCTCTCCCCCTTCCCCTCTCTCTAAAACTAATTTTAAAATAATAAAAAATAAAATCTTAAAAAAAAAATGACTTAACTGATTGCTAAGTGGAAGGAGGCAATTGATGCTTTGTGAAGTCTTCTAAACTTTCGGACCTAAATCTTCCTCTAAATGTGTAACCTCAAATTCTATAAGCAGTTTTACCAATAGTGTTGGGAATTTCTTTAAATAAAGTTTTCATCCCTAATCAGCCTCCAAAGTGACAGAAGAATGTATCTTAAATTAGGATTTTCTCCCACCTGCGTAAAAGGGAAAATGGGTAAATATTTTGTAAGAAATGTAAATTCCACAGACCTGTGTTAATTCATGGGAAAAAAAAGCTGACATAAGAGTTCTTGGTAGGAATGGTCTTTGATTTGAGGCTTGTATTTAGCCAGTAAGTTTTGCCTACTGGGAAAATATTTCACTTTAATGAAGTAGTGTCAGTTACTAAGGCCTCTTCATTTTCTCTAATGGAGATACAATCACTCTGACTTCTGTTCCAAATGAAACAGGAATTATCCCTAAAGTGTAGTTGAACATTTGTATCAAAATACAGTGAAACACAGTTTTAGATTCTAAGGAGAAAAACATGGAGTTAGCCAAATGTTTGCCTCCCTCAAGTAGAGAAATGGTTCTCAGTTTTTTCTTCACACTGACTATCACAGTGAGATGCTCCAGGCATTAGGAGCATGTCCCACAGTCTCACACAAATTCCATTCCCTGTCACTGGGACAAGGGGATTCCAGCCTCATAGCAGGCCTGAGGGACTTTATTTCTCTACAGATCAGCTCCAAAGCTGGACACCTTGCACTAGAAATCAATGTCATCCAATGAGAACTCCAGGAGAAAGTTAAATACCAGCATCAAAATGGCTTTTATGTGTAGCAATCTCTCCCCACTGTTTTTCCACCAGGTGACAAGAAGCAATGAAGAAAACATAGTAAACAAGGGCTGAAGAAAGAAAAATCAAAGAATTGCAGAACTTGAAAGCTGGGAAGGGTCATAGTCTCAAATAAGAAAAGAACCAGGTATCCAACTGAGTAGAAATGCAGACTGCTGTCTGAGAAAGGGTAACTGGCTCCCTACCTAGAGACTCAACTAAAGGTCATCAAAACCTTAGGAAGTTCCTTCACCAGTTTTGATACCCTGGGCTTTGATGTTCTCAACATACAGAACAGAATCCATTTCTCAGGAAGTGGACTTTTTTAAACAAGCTCACAAGATCAACACATAAAACTAGTGTCAAAGTAAAACTCTACCATTTGCAATATAACTGTCACACTGATGTCAGAATGACCTGTACGTCCCCTTCCTAAAGGCGGACTCCACCTGAAGCCAAATCCTAATCACACAGCAATTTGATGTGTAAGGAATATGAACAAGAAAAAAGTTGATTTGATGCACTAATGTTGAATGACATAGGAGAGAGAGTCGCACTGGGAAGAAATACCAGCATGTCCTGGCTGCAGCTTTATGAATCCATTGCCATAACAGGAATGGTCTTGCCAACAGAAAAACAATGCTCCAAGTTCCTCACAGGAAGCCCATCTCCTCCAGAGAGGACAGCACGTGTACTCTTTCCGTCACTGAGTAACCACAATTTGTATGGCAAGGTCTTTCCTTTGTCCTAAAAAATCTGCAGCATTTTTCTCTGTGAATTAAAATTCATTGTAACAAATGAATACATGAAAAATAATTTTTAAAAGTTATTCTATTTCTTTCACCCAGAAATTTATAGCTGAATAATCTTTCAGTTTCTATGTATTCATCTAAGATTGATCATAAAAATTTCCATTTTGCAGATAATAAAACAGTTGATTATCAGTAAGTCCACATATACACACATTATACCAAAATAAGATCACACTTAAAATTCCATTTTGTTGCTTTCCTTTTAATTAACCAAGAGTTATCAGCAGCTTTCCACATCATACAGCAATATCATAATTAATATTCTTATACATACTTCTTTACCAAAACCTCTGATTATTTCCTTAGGAAACATACTTATATATTATAGAATTGTTGGGTCAAAAGACATAAACTCTCACTTGTTTATACATGTATTTCCTAAGGCTGCTTTCAGCCAATAAGACCAGAGTGGAAAAGTTGGAACAGAGGTGGGAAGCCTACAGTATTTCTCTACAGAAAAGTTTGACAACCACAGACCCAGGGTCTACAATTAGCTGGAGACAGAACATTCACAATAGAACATCTACTCCACAATAGGATACAGGTCCGTTTTATAAAATTTACCATAACTACAAGCAGATCTCTATCATTTCAAATATCTTCTACCCTTTAGACTGATATTTACATCAGTCCAAAGGTTGTATGTGATATAACTTCACTTACCATTAGAACAGCATTCAAGAATACTATTTAGAGAAATGTATTTTCATTATTTTTAACTACAGGAATGAATACAACCTAAGAGTCAATGGGAACCAAATTTTTTAAAATGGGGTGTTATAAAAATTCTTTTCTTGCATAATATTGTATAATAAATATACATGTTCATAAATATTTAATATAACAATTTATTATTAAATAAAAATACTAAATACAGTTTATTTCTTGGGCCTTTGATTTGAAACAGTTAAGAATTTTAGATAGGGTCCCTTTACTCATGCATGAGCAAGACTCAAACTTGGCTGAGGAAAAAACACATTGAACTTTTTATTGAAAAATAATCATGTATACTACCACTAGATTTTTATAAATTCCTTGTTAATTAGATTTTAATCTACATGACTAACATTTTCGAGAAAAGCATCCAAATACAAACCCTATGAGACGGTTTTACTGCCATTACTTTAAGAGCCATTTAAAAGATTTTCTATGGGATAAAGATTGGGTAATTTATCATGGTTTTATGCTCCTTTAATCTGCTCCATCTTCCCAATGTAAAATAAATATTGGTTTTAAAATAAATGGTTCTGCCCAGGTTTTGATGAGAAAAATTGCCCTGTAAATCACAAGCTTACTTGTGCCAAACTCTAAGTCCTGCTTTAAGTCTAGCCCATTCTGACAAAAAATAAGTCAATTTTATAGAACAAAACCTAAGGAGAACAATTACTTAAGTATATTATCAATGCTGCAATGTAACTAATTTGAGATATGAACTCCTCCATCCCCTGTTTTTTAATTCTCCAACTAGTTGATGAAAAACTGATCCTTCAATTGAACTTTTTAAAAGTGAATTCTTTACCATAGTATTTATTATATTCTCTCCAACTCCAACATGCAAGTTAGGTAGCTTTAAATAAATATAAATAAATCTGAGGGTTATATGATAATATCTTTATTGATCATTTTTTTCAAATCAATTTAACAGTCACTTCCTTAGAAAATTTCACAGAGCTCTGAGAATTTGACAATATACATGTTTTCCTATAAAAGTACAGTAGCTAAAATGCTCTGAAAGATATGAGTGGCTTAAAGCAGTGCTTTGCAAACTATCTGCAACAGAATAGTAGTTGACTGTATTTTTCATTTCCAATATATTATGGGTTGATCATCCGTTTGCAAAAATACAATAAAAAATGCACTTGGTTATTCTGGCAATGCCAAATTGCTTTAAAGTTTCTAAACCAGCAACTATCCAATAGAAATATAGTGTAAGCCACATGTATAATTTTAAACTTGCTGGTAACCACATAAATACTGAATAAAGAAACAGATGAGATTAATTTTAACATTTTATGTGACCCAATATATCCACAATCTTATCATTTCAACATCTAATCAATATAAAGATGTTATTGAGATATTTTATACTCTTTTTTTAATACTTTCCTCAAAATCTAGTGTTTGTTTATACTTGTGGAATATTTCAATTCAGGCTGGCCACATTTCAAGTGCTCAATAGGCCTAGGTCGCTAGTGACTCCTGTTCTGGGCACTGCAATTCTAATCCCATACTCTTAATTTCAGCACCTCCCTCCTCACATTTGAGTAGTACGCTCTAAACCACTGCTCCCTTCAGAATGTCATTGCTATGTTTCTCATCCATAATTTTCTCCTGATGTTTTATTATTGAGGGCTCCATTCCAGAGACAGCCAACACTTAAATGAAGAAATTAGCAAACTCATAATTGTGGTTAACTTTATACTTCCTTTCAGGAAGGGAATTGCCATTAATAAGAGAATGAGCCATTAGCAAGGGATGGATGCAGAAGCCCCCTCTGCTCTCTCTCCCTTTTCTAGAAGCAATTATTCTTCTGAATGAAATTGGTTTATTTCCTCTCATACATGGTTTTACATTTTCCCTACAGATTATAGTCCTAAGAGATTACATAAAGCTATTAATGAAGAAAAATATATTTGCATTTTACAGAGATTTGTGAATTTAATGTACTTGGCCTACACAAATCCTTACTATGATCCAATGGCAATTGTTGAAACTGAATCTCACACCTTTCTACCCACATACTCTATGACCTATGTCTTCGGACCTCTGTATTTCCTTCCTAGCCTGGATAATTCCTACTCATGTTTTAGGTCACAGTTTAAATGTCATTCCTTCAGGAAACCTTTGCTAATCTGCCCTTAGTCCTAATAACATAAGGTTTCCTGTTAAAATGTTCTAAACTTTCTTATTTGGCACTCAAAATTGTAAATATCTATTTTTGTAATGATTTGTTTAATGCCCATCTCCCTCATGAAAATATAAACAGACACCAGCACAATTCCAGGTATACGTATATAAATAGTTGTTGATGAACTACTTTCCATTCCAGAAACCCAGGCTCAAACTCAACTCACCCAGACATCATGTTTCTCAGTCTCTTTTAATGTGAGCTTAGAATGTATACACATCATAAGCATATTGGGCAATCTTATTTATTAGAATGCACATTTTCAAATATATTACCATAAAGTTATATTCTTTTATATGATATTCTTTTGACCTTTTATTCTATAGTGTATCTATATTTAGTTCCCCTTTCATTTCTAGTACCATATTTGTTCTCTCCCTCTCTATTTCTCTCTCTCTCCCTTCCCCTCCTCTCTTTTCTTTCTATCACTGATCAAGTTTGCCAGTTGTTTACATGGTTCCTTAATCTTTCAAAGGATCATCTTTTGCTCTGTTGATCTCCTCTACTATTCCTTTGTATTCCATTTCATTGGTTTTTATAATACTTTGTATTATCCTTTCCCTTTATTTTGACTTACTTTCCTATTCTATCTATATTTTTGGTTGACTGCTTAAATCACTAAAAATCAGTCTTCATTCATTTCTAATATATGCATTTGTGAATCTATAAATTTTCCTCCATGTACCTCTGTGATTATATTTTATAAGGTCTAAAATAAAGTATCTAATAATTTTCATCATCACTTTTATTTGACTGAAGAATTATTTAGAAGTATAATCTTGAGTTTCCAAATGTATGGAGTGTTTTATGTGTATTGGTTTTTGGCCTCCTCATTTTTTTTCTCTGAAATAAAAAATACAGTTAACATAATTTTCATTCCTCAGTGGTAAGGCTATATATATATATATTTTTTTTTCTGTTAGTTTAGTTCTAAGTTCTATATATGTCCATTCAATCAAGCTAGTCCATTATAATATTTAAATCTTCTTTATTCTAATTTTTTAAGTTTATTTGATTTATCAGTATCTGAAAGATATGTTTTAAAACTCCCCAATTATGGTTACCCATGTTCTTAATATCTCATGGTGATTCATCTATTTTTACTTTATACATGCTTTAAATGATCCTACTAGGTAATGTAGGTTCAGGGTTAATATAATCTGTCTGGTATATTATTATTTACCATTAACTAATAACTGTATCTGCAATAATACTTTCTTCTTTTTTATTAATTTATTGTTCTAGTACAGTTGTTCCATCTCTCCCCATTGCTCTCCCCTACCCCACCCTGCCTATCCCCACTCCCACAGTCAATCTCCACCCTGCTGTCCATGTCCATGATTCATTTATACTAGTTCCTTGACAAAACTCTTCCCCTTCTTTCCCCCTCTTCCCCCACCCCACCCCCTCCCCTCTGGTCCCTGTTAGCCTGTTTCTTGTTTCTATGCCTCCGGTTCTGTTTTGTTCTTTTGTTTGCTTTCTTCATTAGTTTCCTACATTAGTTGAGATTATATAGTCTTTATCTTTCACCATCTGGCTTATTTTACTAAGCATAATACTCTCCAGTTCCATCCATTCTGTCACAAAAGGTGACAAAAAAGAAAGGAGTTCTTTCTTTCTGCTGCCTATTCCATTATGTAAATGTGCCACAGTATTTTGATCCATTCATCCACCTTGGGCGCTTAAGCTGTTTCCAGCACTTGGCTATTATAAATAATGGTACTATGAACATAGTGTTGCACAGGTTCTTTGAATTGGTGTTTCAGGTACAACAATACTTCTTAAAGTACATTTTGCCTGATATTAACAGTGTCAACAGCTTCCTTTTGAAAGGTACTTGCATGGTATATTATATCAATAAACTCTATTTTCTTTCACTCTCCCCATGCCATTATCCTTAACAGATGTGTCCTTTGTAAACAGTTTGTAAAAAGAATATAGCTGTTTCCCCTTCCCCATCAAACTTAGGAATCTTTGTCTGTTGACAGATAAAATGTATCATTTTATATTTGATGTAATTCCTGCCATATTTGGCCTTATTTCAACAATGATATTGATCTACAATTTCTCAAAAGTCATAGATTATCTAAATGTACCAAATACTATATACCATAGCAAGCATTGCTGTATCTAGCCTAGACTCACAATTTAGTTATTCTCAGTCAGTCATTTAGACACATTAGCAAGCTATAATTTCTTAAAGATATAAAGTAATAAATCCCTATACAAATAACATAAAAATATCCCATATTCAGGTGGCCCACCCACTACTCTATTTCTTTACCTATAATATGAACATAAAAGATTCCATTTGTCATCTACCGCTGATGCTTCTGTACTTCCCTCTCCCCGTTATTTTTCATTCCCACCTAATGCAGCTCTCATTCTACCTCTTCTTTTCCTACACTTCTTTTTTCCTATCCCAGCCTCTCACCATCTTTTACCTAGACAATTACATTTGTGTCTTTTCTCTCCCTTAATTCATTTTACTACCTTCCCCTCCAATTCACCCTTCTGTTAAATGATGGCCTAGCATTATAAGCTAAGAAATCTGAACTTTACCCTGCAGGTCAATGTCTCTCAATGAAATGCAAAGACAAAGACTCAGAGCTCCAAACATTCTCTGATAATTTTTTAAATCTGTGGTTTTATCCCAATAACATTCTGCAAAATTTAAATGACAACCTGATAATTGAGCTATGCTTGACAATAGCAGTGCCTGAGTTTGTCTTCTTTTCCTCCTATCAACTCTGCTCTGTTCTCAGTGTCACTGGCACCACATGATCACCTAAAGTGACAGCTTTCAATTTTCAGTGTGTTAGTAAGCACATCTGGCTGTTAGGCTACAATGTCCTAATGCTAAAACTGTCTGGCGTCTGCCATTGTGCTCTTCAGTGGAGATGATTAGCAATTGAAGTTGTTATCAAATTATGCTTTTATTTATTAAGATATTTAATTGATACAGATTTGGATATGACATCATAAAAGCTCAGAGTGTGGCAGAGTAATTTAATTCTTATGGGCTAATGAGAAAAAGGCAAAGGCAGAATTAATATGTAAATTATGTATTTATATCAAATGAAAGCCATTGTACAAAAGAAAGTTTCCTAATCTTTCAAACAGAGAAAACTGATGAGAGAATTGAGTCATTATATAACTCAGGGGTAAAGCCAGGCTAAGTTAAAGAGCCTTTGTCACCATCATCATTAAACTTTATTTATTCATTATTATCAAAAATATGTTAAATGCTTAATCAGTACCCTGATTGCTAGGCACTGAGGATACAGAAGCAAAAAAGACAGGCAAATTCTTGAATCCTCATGGAACGTATTAGCAGACAATAAACAAATTAACACAAGTTTATAATATGATGTCAGGTAGTGATAAGTCCTGTGAAGAAAAATAAAGCAAAGAAAGGACAAAGAGAATGATGGGAAGGAGGACAACTATTTTAGGCAAAGGATTCCGTAAGGAGATTACATTTGAGCAGAATCCTGAGCACAGTGAGGAGGTTAGGCATCTTGGAGAAAGACCTGCTGACAGACGCAAAGCAAATGCAAAGATGTTGAGGTGGTAGGATAAGCTTGACACATGCAAAGAACAGCAGGAAAATCAGTGTCAGCAGACCCCAGGGAGAAAGCAGGAGAATGAGATGAGATGAGATGAGATGAGATGAGATGAGGTGAGGTGAGATGAGATGAGGTGAGATGAGGTGAGGTGAGGTGAGGTGAGATGAGGTGAGATGAGGTGAGGTGAGATGAGATGAGATGAG